>JAHWFO010097477.1:120769-144579 GCA_023313115.1 Rhysida immarginata
TCCACGTCATAGTCACTGTCTGCTGCAGCTGTCCCTCGCGAATAAGTTTCGTGACCACGAGGATGTCGAATCGCATTATTGTTGGTGTTATTTGCGTTTTTTTTAGACAGACTACTTCCAGCTTCTCGCTTGACCAGTCCTTCTTCCTTCTGGTCCTCTACGCCTTTACTCATGCAGCCATGGTGTTCAACCTTCTATCTCATTCCATAGCCTTCAGTTGATTCTTCAAACATGGGAATCGACTATGCTTTCTTTGCTACTGTTTTTTTTCTTCATGACATTGGATAACTGGCGAAAGAATTCAATGCCCTGTAAATTGCTTCTACCCTGCCGCTCGATGTTTTGTTTCTTACTATTGACTCAGAAAGGTGAAATTCTCACTTTCTCGCAGCAGTGATGGGTTTTTTTAATCGTGCAGCATTTTTTTTTACGGGTTTACTCGTAAGGAAATAATGAAATTTTCTTTGATTCTCTTTCAACAATAATAAGGGATGCCTTGCTGCCCATTTTTTCAGTTTTTTTCCCATTAATAACTGACTATTATTTCGTAGTCTTCTTTTAGGCATAATGGAAATTTGATATTTCTTTCTTATTCTTTATAAGGAATTAGTCTGTCTCAGTGTATCTTTAAATATGTAAAATCAATTAGCACAATGTAGCGATTAAATGTTTCTCACCACAGTCTTTTGCTGTATTAGCGTACGTTTATGCATTCCTTTATTTTTTTCGAGAAATATTTTTTTTGTCATTGAGATCACAATGCTAATTCTTGAATTAAACCGTATTGTATAGAATACTCTTTTGTGCAAATTTTTTTTGTACTTTATAATAAATATCTTATTTTTAAACCATTAATAAGAGTCCCTTTTTTTCCTTGACGAGCCACATCTATTCTTATGTTTGGAGTTTTTTCAAGTAACACCCCTTAAATCCTGTTCTATTTTTTCTGCTTCCCCCTCTAACAGAAATTATCAAAGAGGACTTGATGCTCTTCAAAATGCATCGCCATCTCGTTGTGTTAAATCGTCTCGTGTATATTGGAACAGCAGCTTTAGATCTATCAAAGCTCACGATATATGAATTTCACTATGACCATTTTAAAAAGATTTATGGAGATAAATGTCAACTTCTATTCTCAGACACTGACAGTTTTTTTAATCAAATTTTCACAAAAGATCATTATGCTGAAGTAAGTAATCATCTAAGCTATTTCGACACCAGGAATTATCTCCTTGACCACAAGTTATATTTGACTGAAAACAAGCAAGGGTCTGGAAAATTTATAGATAAAACAGCAGGGATCGCGATCACGGAATTCATTGGATTAAAGGCAGAAAGGTATTGCTTTTGTTACGGAAATACAATTAAAAAAACGGGTAAAGGTGTCAAAAGAAACGCGCTTAAGAAAGACGTGCTATACAACCATTATTTGTGCTGTTTAAAAGAAAAAGCATCTTATCATTTTTCATCAACATTTATTCGCAGTTTTAAGCACTTACTTTACACATGTAAACTAAATAAGCTTGGCTTGTCGTCATACGATGATAAAAGATACATTTTAAATGATGCAATTCATTCTCTTCCATATGGTCATTATTTGATAAGAAACAAAAAATTGCTTATGTCCTGATTGATCATTAAGTTCGAAGAATTATCTTTTGTATATAAATGATCATTTTTTTATTATTTTTTTTTTGCTTACTTAAAATACTTTGAAATTTATAAATGGAAATTATATAAAATTAAACAAAATTAATGCTTAATGAATTGTAAGAAATGTTGATTGTAAAATAAACAGGCGAATTAAAAAATTAAAAGCATCTGTCTCTATTTTATTGTGGGTAATTAAATAAACTTTGTTCTCAAAAAACGATAAAAAAAAAAAAATTGCTAATTAAATATTCATGCCAAATTACAAGTAATTAATACGTACATCATTTATTGACCTCATTAAACCTGTAGTTGTATCGAATAATTGGTAATATTCATCGAAAAATCATATTTTTCATAAATATTTATCATTGGGGAAAAAAATATATAAAGGGTTGGAGCGCCATCTAGTGACAGAATAAGAACAGAATACGTAACTAAAAACGTCATCTAATCGTTAATGATAAAAAGGAGTTGCTAATTAAATATTCAAGCCTAATTACAGGTAATTATTAGGATCGTCAATAATTGTCCTCATTAAACCTGTAATTGTATCGATTGATTTATAATTTATCAATATATCACTGATAATCACAATATTGATCAATAACTCATCATTGTATTGATTGGTTGATAATAATAATTGATAATTCATATTTTTTCATTAATTCAAGGTGGCGCAAAATTAAGCATCCAATTTTGTTTTTGTATAACTTTTTTACTAAATAAAAAAAAATGATTTTGAGTGATGGAAATCTTTATTAGGACCTTTACAATTTTTTCTGTTAAGTGGAAAAGATGACATCCGTCAAGTGGCTGCCGCCAGTGTTGATACACATTTGTACCTGTTTTATCGCATTTTCCATGATTTTCCGCAAGATTTCCTGTGATAACTGTTCGCATTCCTGTTGAATATTCTCTTTAAGGGCTGCGATTGTCTGAGACTGTTGGCATAAACCCGCGACTTCAAGTAGCCCCAAAGAAAGAAGTCTGGGGCGGTTAAATCAGGCAATCTTGCTGGCCATGCCAAATCGCCAAAACTGGAGATTACGCGACCAGGAAACTCATCCTTCATAATATCCATTGTGGCTCTTGTTGTGTGTGCGGTTGCACCATCTTGTTGAAACCACATGTTCACCAAGCCCAGTTGGCGCGATACGATTAGGAAATCGACGTCGAAATGCACGCTGCGCTAACACCACCGACCGTTTATTGGTCAAAAAAATCGACACAATTATTCCACGCTCTTGCGGAGTATAGCGTTCCATTGCTTGTCTGTTTGTATTCTGCAGCTGTCTAGTTCACAAATGTCAAATGTGGTTGACGTACGACGCCATTTGCAATAATTGCGCGATCTTTTGATAGAGTGATTAATTTTGCGCCACCCTGTATTTACCAATATTGCATTGTTCTTCATGATATTGATAGCTAACTCAATAAATATGCATGATATCTCATTGAAAATCGCTGTACCTCATTAATATTCATGGTGATTGGTTTTATTGATTGATTTCATTGATTATTGACAGCTGAAGGTATTGACAGGTCATCGATTTGGAAGATGAAGACGTCTGTGCAGCCAGATATTAACTACTAATGGCCCTCTCCAACTATAGCTCTCTACAGTTCTACCCCGGTTAACTCGTGTTGGAATGTTGTGTATATCTCAGTGAGTTTTACGTAATGCAGACGAAAAATCGTGTAGTACACCGCATGTACACTGCACATTCTGAAACGTACCTAACTTTTGCTAGTATATTGCAAAGAATAAGTATGATAAATTTCAGCTTCCCCCCTATAAGGAAATTGGGACAATTAATAATGAGTCTGGGTGGACCTTTAATAGAGACGCAAAGCAAACAACGGCCCCACTATTTGCTTAACGCTGGCAAAAATCCAGTTCAGCTCAGAGAAAAATGTATAGAAAATAAAAGAAACCCTTTATTCTCGCGCCAAAGGCTTGCATTCATTGTTGATGGTGCTTCACGGAGCAATCGCAAAATTCTTCATTAAACAAAGCAAAGTCACAATTTTTTAACGCTGCACAAAATCCCATTCCGCTCCAGGTAAATTGAATTTTAAAAATAAACTACAATGGAGAGGAAGAAAGAAAAAATAAAATCCTTTCTTAGCGAGCACCTGGAAGCCAAGAGAAATATACTTGCCAAATTTCAAGTTTGTAGATTTCGTGATGAATGAATGAATGAATGAGTGAATGTGTACATTTTCGCTCTCTCTTTTATATAATAGTATAGAAGAAAAGCTAGGTATACAAATTTAGTGAGTAGTAGACCTACTACGTTGTGTGATTCACTCATTTATATAGCACGGTATTGAATCATTAATAAACAGTGTACTCAAATCCTGTAGTATTCATCAGGCTCTATATCTTCATTTTAAGGTTGTTGAATAGCATAAATTCGACATCCAATCACATCCTGCATTCACAATTGGAGAGAGGTCTAGAGATTAGACTGGCCTTGGATTCACTGATAACCTCCAGAGCACATCTTTGTGGCTTCAGTTGTTTTGCTGAAAAATGGCATTTGAAACCCTCTGAATGCAGAGTTACTTTATTGGATTTAATTAAACCATGACCAAGGTCCCATCACAGAATCCAAGCTATTCCAATTACTGTATTTCTTTGAATAATAACTGCCCTCAAGCAGCCGCTGCAACTTTTATTATAGAAAAATAGTCACCAATTTATTATTATTTTTTAAGAAATTTTATTATTAAGGTAAATGTTAGGTATCTTTATGAAACAAGTAGAAATTTAAAATATTTAGCCATAAATTTAAAATAAAAATAAAAAAAAATAGTTAAGGCATCGTTATCCAACGATATAAGGGTTTTAGCATCAAAATGTTACGAACAGTAGTGGCTCGTGAATGTAATAAGTGGAGGGGCACAAATTTTTCAAATACAATGGCTGCTAAAATCCTAGGCCTTTTCGTTAAAAAGTTATACCCCAGGGACCCCTATATCAGTTTCCTTGTATATTGTGTATGTCGTGCAGTTACTTATCTTTTTTTGAAATTTGCACTAGATATGAGGTCAGTACTTATTCTAGTCATATTGTGACATTCCCGGGAATATCAGTGTGGTGTCACATGTGTCTTGGCGGAAGAAATGGTAGTGTTTTTGTTTTAAGTAGCTTTTGTTGTGGTCATAACCACGTTTTACAGGGCAGCGTGAATGGTTGAAATATGTTATTCTGTGTGTATGTGCGATGTCTTTGTCTTATATGTAGAATTGAGTATTTGTCGTTTGTTTGTTGGAAGCAAACGCTGAATTTTTATTTTGTTAAGCGTGGATCTGTTATCGTTATAAGTGGTGATTGTCGCGTCTGTGTTTGTGTTTTAATGTAATGGCATTGTTAATGGCGATTTGGTGAGCTCTGTTGGCGACTGCGATTGTTGGCCTTGTGTAATTTTGAAAATAAAAACAGCCCAGCCATCAACAAAGTGTTGGTTACTATAGGGATATGGGTCGTTATAAAGAAATGAGCGATCGGGGATTGTTGCCTTTTCGTGATTGTTGTTTTTTGTTCTAGAGAAAATTGGGTGTTCGTTGAGAGCGGACGTTTTTCGACTCTCCGCACGAACGTTTCCGAATTCTCTGAACGAGGAAAAATTGCTAAAAATGGCATCACTTCCATCGATATAAGCAGTTCGAAATGGTCTAGCTGCATTTTGTACTGTACTTATAAGATTTCCATCAGCCGTTCCCTAAAGAGGTGCCAGAATGAAACGTGACGATAACGAGGTTGCTTCGAACGCAGTGGAATGGCGCCGCGTCTGGTCGAGGAAATGTAACGTCGCTCAGCTGAAAACCTGGTAACTGCTTAATTTGCTGAAGAGGCCTGGTGAGTGACTTTTAAATTACTTTTCTGCATGATAAATCCGAAGAACAGTAACTTTGCTGTATCGTGATCCGTTGGTTGTGTTCCTGTCGCCACACCATCGAAGTATCCGCAAACTCGCTCATTATGCCGTGTTCCGCACGGAACAAGTGTACGAACTCTGTGAGAGAAAGTATTTGTATCTGCTCAGCGGAAATGAAGCACCTGTAACTTTTGGTTTAAGTTAGATTAAGCGCTGCCTGTGGTAGTGTAAGGGGCATGCAAATACTCCGTACGAAGTTCAATTGGAAAACCCATGATATCGTAGAGTAGCGCAACGGAGAATCCTTGGCAAGCAAAATATTCTTGCGCCTAGCTGAGTAGCGCACAAGGTGTTCCCTTGCCCTGTAGCACAGTCAAGCCAACACACGCCATGACAGGTTACCCCCCCCCCACCCTCGTTTCTCCTCATTAAAGGCGGCACTTGGCGCGAGGGGTGTGTTGTGAACATTGTGGGAATAGTTATTCGAGGCTATTGGTTTCATTGTCGTTTGCGTGAAACTGTTCTGGAGATGTTCGTGGTGTGTAATACAGCTGATTGAACATAAGCAGTATTTGCATGAATGCCCACTACAGGCTGATTTACCGGTAAATGTTTTTGCTTTGAGCACTGCTCTGACATGTCCAAGAGTAGTATAAGAATTCCTTTATATCTACTCAAAATGAATATAGTGTCAGAATTGTTCACTAATGAATTCTAGTATCCTTTTATTGTTTGATTTGAGCCTATTTCTGTCTAAGAAATGTAATGACATTCTAAACAATTTATTTGATTTAAAATATGTTATTTTAAAGCTAATATATAAGAAAGTTTGTTTTTTTTTTTATAAAGGTTAAACTTATATAATTTTTGGTAAAACAAAAGGTATTGAATAAGAATAATTAATTTACTTTTGAACACAACGCAATGATACTTATTAATAAACAATGACTGTTACGATTCGGCAATAGATGACATTATATTAGAGATGAATTAATTTCTAGTTTTTGCACTTTGAATGTGCTGTTTGAAGTTTTTGCTTCATGTCTCTATTGCATAGGCATCTGAGCATGTCTCATTTGTGAATGCAATCAATTGATTTGTTGAGAATACAAGTCCGTCAATAATTTGAATAAAAGGTTAATTTTTTTTTTAACCAGTACTTGTATTGTTTGTGAAATTGATACTAGTGGTAAAATTTGATTTCCCGCGTCCCTATTCATTCATAGCACGAATAGATTCGACACTGACTTCCACCTGAATATATATATTGAGATGTCCCCGCACACCTCCCCAGTATATGTTATGCTAATCTGTCAGACTTGCGTGGGGGCGTGGAACCATCAAGGGCTCGGGATCCAAAAATGAGGGGACTTGATCAACTGGCTATGTGATGAAACATACTTTATTTTATCTATAGAATATTACTACAAGAACATAAATCATTTATCTTACATATATTTCTGGGGGGCCCCTCAACATGCAAAAAATAAAAAAACGTCAGCTTAAATCAAAACCGGCTGGACAAGACAGAGCAGTGCTCAAAGCAAAACGTTTGCCGGTAAACAAACCTGTAGTGGGTGTTCAAGCAAATCCTGCTTATGTTCAATCAGCTGTATTACACACCACAAGCATCTCCAGAACAGTTTCACGCAAACGACAATGAAACTAACACCCCCGAATAGGTATTCCCACAATGTTCACAATGCATTCCATACGCCAAGTGCCGCCTTTAATGAGGAGAAACGGGGGGGAGGCACGGTAACCCCTCTTGGCGTGTGTTGGCTTGACTGCGATGTCCCCGCATCCCGCCCCAGTATATGTCACGCTAATCTGTCAGACATGCGTGGGAGCGTGGAACCATCAATGGTTCGGGACCCAAAAATGAGGTGACTTGATCAAGTGGCTATGTGGTGAAACGTACTTTATTTCATCTATAGAATATTACTACAGGAACATATGGTACATCATTTATCTTATAACTATTTCTGGGGCCCCTCAACATGCCAAAAAAAGAAAAAAACAAACGCAAGCTTAAATCAAACAATAAAAGGATACTAGAATTCATTAGTGAACAATTCTGACACTATATTCATTTTGAGTAGATATAAAGGAATTCTTATACTACTCTTGCTTAACTTCCAGAGCAAATCAAAATGCCAAGCTTAAGCTTTGGTGCTATTACTGAAAATTACTTTAACGCTCATCAAACAGGTCAATATCAATAAGAACCAAACATTATTCAGCAGACACTTTAATCAAGTGTGCTTTTATCTGCATAATTCAACAGAAATACAGGTATTGGACATTGAAACTGAAACACCTTCGCAAATAGCACTGGATACCCCCAGGGCTGAATAGAACCTTCTGCTAGGTAATTAATCGTATGCATATCAATGAATCACGTGTCAGAGGTCTTGGTAGTCACTCCAGTAGAAAAGTTTGATAGTAAGCTTCAAATTGTCTGTGCAGAGCGCTATAATGGGAGACATATCCGACTTCAAAAGAGGGCAGATTGTAGGGGCGCGTCTAGCAGGTGCATCTGTGTCCAAAACTGCCACACTTTGTGATGTCTCACGTGCTACAGTATCCAGGGTGATGTGTGCATATGAACAGGAAGGACGAACCACGTCCAGGAGGAGCAACTGCAGGGGAAAACGGAAGTTGTCGGAAAGAGACGTCAGGACATTGACCAGGATTGTTGCACGAAAGCGGAAAACCACCGCAGCAGAAATCACCCTAGAAATGAATACACACCTCCAGGAACCTGTGTGCACGAAGACAATCCGTCGTTACCTGCATAAATCCAACATCCATGGCAGGGTTGCTATACCGAAGCCTTTCATCAGTAGTACAAATGCCTCCAAGCGGGTTCAGTGGTGCCGGACGCATAAAACCTGGACGTTGGATGACCTCAAACGCGTCATATTCTCGGACGAGTCCAGCTACACTGTCTTCCAAACAACAGGGAGGGTATTCGTCTGGAGGAGCCCCTCTGATGCCTACAACCCAGACTGTTTGGCACCCACAGTCAAACACGGAGGTGGATCAGTAATGGGTGGATCAGTAATGGTTTGGGGTGCAAACTGTGCAGGACCTCTACCGATCCTTCCCAAGACGTGTTACTGCTGTGCTGGCTGCCCACGGTGCCCCAACACCTTATTAAATAAAGATTTTGGATTTCTACCAGGTGTTTCAGTTTCAATGTCCAATACCTGTAGATTCCTGTTGTAACTTAAGAATTCACAGTATAAAGTTCACTATTTGAAATAATGAATTCTAAAACAACAAAATGTTTATGCAGTATGATGAAGCAACACAGTAATAAGCAAAATAATCAGAAACTTAATATCATTTGATAAATCCTACATCATAAAAAATTGCACAATTCATTTAAAGAAAATAAATAACTTTGAGCTCTATGTTAATTACTTCGAAAAGGTTTTTAATTTATATTTCCTGTTTTGGGATCAAGTCAAAGTATAAAACAAACGTTTTAATGTGACTAAGCACTGCATCAAGAAAGTTATTCAATATTCATGAATAAATAGTGAAAAATAGTAAATAAAATTTCACGGCCTGGACTCTTTACTATTTTTCACTATGTATTCATCATTATCGAAGGTAATGGCGTGAAAAAATCCTCCAAAGACCATTTTCCAATTATTATAGTATTCAATATTCATTACACGCTCAACTGTAATGTTTTAAAATCAAGAATATAAAAAGAAATGACTAATTATTGCATAAGATTCAAATCTTAGAATGGTTTGTGGCAACCTTGTAGTTTTTAAACAAATCCTTAAAACAGTTAAACAAATACATGACATAAATATCAAATCAAATTTGCTACACTTATTCAATAAACACACACAGTAGTAATTGTCACAAATACATAGAATTGCAATAGCTTCATTCTGGCATAAAGTTAAGCACTTCAGATGAAGACTGAAACGACTTATAATCAAAGCTATCTTCCTATTAATGTGCAAGAATAAGCTGGCATATTCACACATGTCCACCAAGCTGGTGTATTCACACATATCAACAATCAATAATTGGATTTAATGAAATAATCAAAACAGGACATATAAATTGTACAAATTCAAAAATAATAGTATTTGAACAATAATTCCTTTCAAAAGGAAAATAATCGAATGCTTAATAAGGTAAGCTATATGTTAAGCCTACCCAGAACATAAAACAATAAGGAAGTTATTCCTTTAAATTATAAAAGAAAACACTGCATGCTCCTTAGAACAGTAAATATAAAAACAAACTAATACTGTTCAGGGGAAGATGTTAAAGGCCCATACCAGACAGCCAGAAGAAAAAGCGCTAAAGAAAATTTCAAATTACATTTTTAGGCAAAAGTGAAGAATAGAAAAAAAAAAATGGAATAAAACATTCTACAAAGGTTGCAGGTCCTAATTGCATGACTGTCTCATATTCATAGCCTTAACGCACTACCAGAAGCATGGCTCTTACATAGTTCACGTACATTTTACAAGATGAATGACTATAAACCTTGTGGAGAGAAATCACTTGATTGACGACAATAATTTGTAGATCTCATTATACATTTTAGGTTTTAAGAATGGAAAATAAAATGATCTCGCCAAGGAAACACATCATTGCAGTGGCACAAGATGAATCTGAATCTAAGTTCCAAAGGGATAATGTCCATCTCAACAATAGATGTGAAAATGACTAAGTTCAAACTGTGACTTAGAAAAAAAACTAAGTACATTCCATCAGGTGAAGCGGCTATTCATGACATTTGGAGTGGCTAGAAGACACTGTTAGAACTGGAGCCTGGTGGAATAGCTCCAGAAGAGTGTCCATAATCAAAAGTCAGACGGGATGCTCAGGCGCACATGTTCTTAGTAGGACGAGCAACCCCTAAGGGCTGCGTCTTCTAAATAAACACCTCAAGGCGAGGCCCGTTCGCCCACCGGCAGGTCATCCAATGTTGAGGGGGAACGTGAACAAAAACGAGGATGAATCGTGGTTCCCGCTGATGACCTTACAGAGACGTTGGGATGAAGCAAACTGTTTCTGAAACAAAGCTGAGCCTAGCTGTAGCCATTCGAGATGAAAGAAGGTTCTGAGATGGAAGGCACCCCTCCTCCACACCACGGTGACAGGTGAATGGGAGCCACAAAAACTGCCCGCACAGGCAAGCCACAGTTCACTGTTCAAAAGGCGATGGAAGTGGCCAGGTCCAGCTTGTATGCAACACCAGTGGAGCAGTCCATCAAGAAACGGACTGACTGATAGGAAAAACCAGTCAGCTCGAACTGGGAAGACAGATGATCCCAGATGGACTGCGCGAACGGGCACTCAAAGAAAACATGGCCGATGGTCTCGATCGACCCGCAAAACTGGCAACCAGCAGATCTGACTACTCCCCACTGATGTACACAATGGAGAGTATAAAATCCATGGTGTAGCAGGTGCCACTGGATGTTAAAGACGGACCTCTCAAAGGCAGGAGATTTGATTGCCTTCAAGATGGCTGACCATGGATACTCAGGGTGCCATCTCACGATGTCAGTAGACGCACCCTGGACGGTCTGCTGGAAGAACCAAGATAGGCGAAGGCTTCCCCAGTCCTGCGGGTCGAGCTGCTGAAACGCCGAGACAAAAGCCACTAGATCTCGCTGGACGTGACGGAAGAAGTCCGGAGAACGAGAAATAATGGTCACTGGCAGCGAGGAAGGAGACGGCAACCTGTTCACCTTCAGAAAGAAGCACAAGTGCAGGAACAGGAAGTTGGCCCACAAAGGTGGGGGGAGGAGAAAGACGCGGATAAAGGCGGCCATTCTGGCGGCGACCAAATACTGCCAAAGGTCTGGTAAACCTAAGCCCCTATCATCGAAGGGGATAAAGAGCAACTCTGCACGGATGGGATGGCGAGCCGCTGAGTAACCCCAAACACAGTCCACCACTGCACTGCGCATCCTCCTCAAAAGCTGGCAGGAAGGTAAGGTGAACAGGCATTTGGACGATAATACTGGTAGAACGTAGGAAAGAACGAACCTCGCCTTGACAAACATTGAGGTGGTAAAACGAAACTGCCTGCTAAGATGGGAAATGCACTTAGTAATTACCTGCTGCCACTGATGAGAGTCCATGTCTGGTAGAAAAGAAAAGACGTATCCCAGCACTGTAATAAGCTCACACCATGTTATTGGGAAGGTTCGAAGATAATCCACCGTCCACTTCCCAATAGCGATGCCTTTAGACATGACGAGATTGATGGAACTTCCCGTCGAAGTGCTAAAGAGATCGAAAGATTCCTTATAGATGCCCAGGGAATAAGCATCAGATGCATAAAGCACCACATCGTCAGCGTAGGCCAGCGTATGGATGTTAATTGAAGTGGCTGGCAGATCGTAACCCCGGACATCTGGATGGCGATTAAGAAACTGCAGTAATGGCTCCAAATAGAACATGTAAAGCAGGAGGGAGATAAGACACCCCTGCCTGATGCCCTTAGAAAGTTTGAAAAAGGACGAAGTGGAGCCATTAATCACCACACATGATGTAGCTGAAGCATACAGTGCTGAGATAATCGTAGCAAATTTCCGAAGATGAAGATGGTGAAACACTTGGAAAAGAAACACGTGATTCACCATGTCGAAGGCCTTCTCCTAGTCAAGGCTTAACATGGTCAGAGTCTGACGGCGCACACACACACTTCCTCCATAACACACTTGATGGTGATCAGTTTGTCGAACATCATGCGAGATGGCATGGAGCAGATTGACCCGGATCGAAGAACTCGTCGGCAAAACATTTAAGCCGTTGTTGAAGCACTCCAGTGAAGACCTTATAGTCTGTGGTGAGTAGAGTAACAGGCCTCCATTGGGCGACAAGTTCAGGGTCCGGCACTTTGGGGAGCAAGAAAATTCTCCCTACGGTGAAGTCCGACGTAATGGAGGAAGGGTCCTTGAGAATTGAATTAAACACTGCACCAGGAAAGGTCCAAGAAGTTTCCAGGTTGCATTAAAGAAGGAATACAGAATGGCATCTAATCCAGGGCTGGACTGGTGACGGCCATCCGCTGACAGAAACTTCTTAACTTCATCTTAGGAAAAGGGACAGGTGATAGAAAGGTCTTAGTGCCTCGATTCAGTGTGTCGTAGCGTTGGATGGAAAGACTGGGTGGCTGAAAAATGATGGAAAATGGGAGTGGAAGGCGGACAAGATGTCAGAGTCAGTTTCCACAGTCCCATCTTCCACCACCAAGCAATGACATCTTTTTTTGTTGGCGCAGCGCCTCTCCTCGGCAAACACAGCTGATGACATATGCCTGACGTCAGACGCCCAGGACAATTTGGCCCTGAGAGCTGTGCCGGCAGCCTTGCGGATCATTAGAGTGTTGATCTTGCTTTTCACTTGATGGATGTCATCAGCATACTCCCCCTTCAGGATGGAACAGCAGAGGAGACGCAGAATTTCTTGTAGCATGAGGAGATGGTGCCGGTGGCATCTGGCAGCATCCAACCCAATCTTTCTAAAAATTCGGTGAAGCTTGATTTTAAAGGCAAGTCACGAAGCAAACGACGGAGGCAGGTTGTGGAGGTGTCTTTCCACAAACCGAACGAACATTCCCTTGTATTCGACGATATCGAGCAGAGAAACATTTAGAAACCAGTTGTTCGAAGCAGGGCCTCCAGTGGAAGCTGGGATTGGAGGGTTCCATGACCACCTGATGGCACTGTGGTCGGAAAACAAGCATGGAATGACCTCCATTGAACCCGGCACACCAGCAAAAGCATCGTCCTCGAGGAAAAGATCCAGCCTCGATGACATTGTGGGCCCTTGATGGAAAGTGGACCAGAGATTGAAAAGAGGGTTCTGCTGGCACAACTGGTGAACATAACCAGATGAAAAGATGTCATTCACGTCTGGATGATAATTGAAGTCCTCAGCAACCACCACAGGCAAAGAAGAGCACATGTAACTGTCCAGGTCTTCAAAAATGTCTGTTTCTCTGGTGGCAAACATGGGGCGTACACGTTAAGCAATTGGAGCTTCAGACCAAATAGAAGGAGGTCTAAAGAGATCATCCTGCACTCGCAACATGATGGAGGAGTTGAAGATGACGGAGGCAACCCCTTGCCCATGTGGCGAAGATGAATTAATAAAAAATTGTCCAGATAGATATTGACTGCAAAGGCCAGTGAGGTTTGAAAGCTGTTGAGAAGCAGTAAGCTTCACGTCATGAAGAAGGACATCTGGCATGTACAGGGCAATAAATGATGATAAAACCAATTGCTTGAAGAAAGAGCCAAAGGAACGAACGTTTAAGGAAATGACCGTCACCGTGAAATTAAGCTGACAGAGGCTGACCTGTATCTGAAGGAGACTTAAGCCTCACCGTCGTACTTAATTTTGATTGTATTTTTTTTTTTGCTTTAAATTTTCTATAACATCCTGATGACTTGTATTTGCTGAATCATTGACACAGGGTGACCGAAATGCGCATACAGTCAATAAATTTTTCGTTTTATACAAGAGGTCTCAATATTTTTGTCTCTCTCCTTATCCACAGTTCACACAATGCTGCGTATTGAAATAATCACAAAAAATTTATCTGCCCTTGCATTGAGTTCAGCTTCTGCTGCATTACAGTGCAAAGATTTACCAGCTGTAAGTAGTCCTATAATTAAACTGCAAGTAAAGTCATCTATTTGATAATGCTACAATCAGTAGTTTCATAGAGGCATTTAACTGCTTAAGCTTATGTGAATTATGGAACAAACAATCAAATGTTAGCTTTTCAGACTAACAGTACCCTTTTATATCACACTCAATGAGTAATTGATCAGAAACATGAAAAAGTTGCATAACTTGCTCTGTAAACATAGAAATTTGCATGGTGCTGGGACAAAATTTTCGTGGTGTTTCATTTTCTTCGTGGAGTAGTGTATAATCTCATGCATATTATTTGAAACAAGAAATATTTTCCATATTACTCGTAATTTTGTACTCAAAACAAACACGAAAAGTCATTTTGATCATTTTTTAATATTGCTCATGCAATCATTACTTTAGCAGCTACAGTATTTCATCAGATTTTAGGAATCTGATCAGATGTGATTTGACCGCCATACGATGGATGTGACACCTAGAAAACGTACGATGATCATAACTCTGCACGAACACACAGCGTAGACGTATCGAGAGATTGCTTTAGTGGTTGGTGTTCGTTTAGCAACTGCTAGCCATGTCATCAAGTTGAAGCAGAAAACAGAAAGTTTCTCCTAAACGTAAAGAAGAAAACAGTTCCTGGAGTTCGTGCTGACTTGCTACAATAAAGCAAAAAGGTTCTCCACAATACTTGAAACTGTTTGTTTCAGTTAATTTGCACAAGTGTATTTGAATACATCTTTGATGTTTTTATCGTAATGCTGCCAGGATACAGTCGGTCTATTATATCTTGACAGTTGAGTTAATACGTTGCTATGGGTAACGACAGAGGATTAATTTATAACCTCTCTTCAAGGTCACCTTTAATTCATGGTAACCTGTTCGAAGTTCCTAATCCATATAGGCTTTTACTCCTCTAATGGTACATCTATTCCTACTTTGACATAATTCACTACTTTTAACAACAGGCATTGGCATTTGGAAGCTAGTCACTAACATGATTGGCTGAATTTGAACTGTGACATTTATCACTCAGACAAGGGCTCCTCCTAAGTTATAGTAGATGGACTGTACTTAGATGTCAAATTATGTTTTACAGAAGGTTGTTTCAGTATAGTGTAAATGATTATCAAATGATGTCAGACATGCAAATTTGATCTGTCATTGGAAGAACTGAGAGGGAGTTTTTAGAATACAACCACTGAAATACTTTTAATCAATTCTACAAGAAGTTTTTTGTTAATTTTTTACAATGGTCATCAGGGTTCGCGCTTACTCGCAATTTACGCGTCAAATGGGCATTTTTGCTAAAAACTGACTCGTGGTTTTTTGACCAGTGAGTCAAAATAGACTTGTTAAATTTTGAATATCATCGGCCCATATCCTTCTCATCACATTTTAACTTCACTTCATTTTGTCACCTGCGCTCTTGTTTAAATTTCCAATTAACTATAGCAGCAACTACAGAGATTGTGGTTGCACGTAAAAATATAGAAATTAGAGAGAATTTAAAATTTGACTCGCAGTTTTCAGGTTTGGGAGTCAAATTGACTCCTAAATTTTTTGTCCTAGCGCGAACCCTGGTCATGTTAGCTATCTTGAATTTTTTTTTCCCCCTGAATATTGAATTTATACTTGTATAATGAAACACAAATTTCGTTGAAAGAATTGTGTGGCAGCTTTTATTCAGAAGAAAAATAATGATGCTTTTGCAGTAATACACTTTGGTCGTTCATCATGTAAAAATGGCAAGAGAATAGTTGTTAAGACTTATAAATTAAGCCATTTTTAAGAGAACCATCTCCTAGAAATATTTGTTAAATCTTATCTGTGTTAATATCTTTAATAGTAATGCTTAAAAGAATTAAAAAATTCATTGGCTTGTGTAACTTCCTGGTACTCATTGTTTGCTTTTCAGGAATAGTCCAACATCAGATATTTTATCATGTGACTTATCAAGGACCAAATCTTTCCGAATAGAATCCAAGAACCACAGGATATTTCGAGCTTCAGATTTAATGCAGGGGGAATTATTGGGCAAAGGCTTCTTTGGACAGGTGTTCAAGGTAAATGTGTTTGTGTATGATAATTATGTTGGATTATTTAAATCACTATACTATATTTTTAATAATTCTCACATATTTACTAGCTTGGTATCACAATAAAATTTTTGGAAATTAAAACTTTTGTGTATTATAAACAATTTAATTTCAAATGGCCTTTTATACAGGGTGTTTCTAAATTATCTCTCATTATATACATGTTTATTACTCAAAAACTATTACAGATTTTAACGTGATTTTTTTTTTTTTTATTCTCAAAGAAAAACCCCAAAAGTTTTTTAGCCTCCCATGAGTTGATAATGAAACATGCGGTTGGCACGTTGTTCTGTTTTTCGCTAAACGCAGTAAACAATGATGAGTGTTCAAGAAAAAGCTCAATGCGTGTTATAGCTTGCGGAATTTAAGTCAATCATTACAGTTCAGAGAGTGTTCAAAACAAAGTTTAAAAAGGCTCCTCCAAATCATAAGTCAATTAAGCTATGACATGAAAAATTTTTAAACACAGGCAGCCTGTTACACAAAAAAGGTGCTGGTAGACTTTCAGCGACACCACAGAGAGTAGAAAGGCGATCAATCGTAGTCCCATCGTAAATCACTTCGCCAAGCAGCTCGTCAAGTGGATATGCTAGTGACATCCGTACATAAAATAGTGAAGCACCGCCTTCGTCTTACACCCTACAAAATCCAGATGATGCATGAACTTAAGTCAGATGACCGACCGAAGCACAAGAAGTTTTGCTGAGGATATGCTCCAAAAAATTGACAATGATCCCATGTTCCTTGAGGACATTTTGTTTTCTGATGAGGCAACATTCCATACTTCTGGAGCAGTAAACTGACACGACTGCCACATTTGGGGCCCACAAAACCCTCACGTTCTAAGGGAGCATATACGCGACAGCCCAAAGGTTAATGTTTGGTGAGGTTTAATGCATGATCAAGTAAGCGGACTTTTCTTTTTCGCTGAAGACACCATTATTGCTGCAACCTACTTAGATGTGCTGGAGAACTACCTGATTCCATAGGTGGAAGAACTGCAGGCCAACATAGTCTACCATCAAGATGGAGCACCTCCTCACTGGGGCCTGTAAGTTAGGTAGTCCCTTGATACGAACTTTCCAGGATGATGGATTGGAAGGGATGGGCCAATCCATTGGCCCCTTCGCTCACCCGATGCGAACCCTCTGAATTTTTTCTTCTGGGGATATGTGTAAGACAGAGTGTGCAAGAGAATGTTGATGACATTGAAACTATCAAGAACAGAATAATTGAAACAATCGCTGAAATCACCTCCGAAATGCTAGCCCGAACATGGGAGGAAATCGAATTTCGCTTTGACGTCTTTCACGCCATAAATGGGGGGGGGGGGGGCACATTGATATTTATTAAAGCATGCTAAGAAATGTTTGAGTTTTTCTTTGTGAATAAAAAAAATCACGTTAAAATGTGTAATAGTTTTTGAGGAATAAACATGTATAATACGGTAGATAATTTAGAAACTCCCTATACTATAAACTATTCTGCTAATGCACATAGGAAAGGAAACCTAATAAATTATAAATGATTGCGCTTCTTACTATAATAAGAATACAATTCGCGATATAATATATTCATTTTCTTCTCATCTGAATTGCCATATAAGCAGATTTCCTTCCAAAAAAATAACTGATGAAGCTTTTGAGGTAATACCACCTTGATCAGTCATCATGCAAGAATATCAAAAACGTAGCATTGGCATGTTAAAGTTATAAGTATTAATAGCTTTCATAGTAATGCTTATAAATAAATTTTTACCTATTGTCACTGTCTGTTCAGAGATATCACAAAACAAGGTGCTTCCATCCTAGGAGAACAACAGTGACGTCAGAAACAAATGCTTTCAAAATAAGAAAGGTATGTTATTGGCGTGCCCCGACGATATGACTTCCTCTCACCTGGCAGGCAAGAATGGTTTGGTCGAGAAGTGCGGAGATGGAAAAAAAAAAAAGAGGGCATGGAGTAGGTATTTGGGACCAGGCAAGCAATGAGTGAAGTAACTCAGAAAAAGATGGAAAAAGTGCGAGCTGTGAAAAAGGAGGTTTTCAACGAAAATGGGAACTGATTACACTGGTCGGCAAAAAAAAAAAAAAAAGTTCTTCTCCCCGCATAAAAAATATGTGAGCTATATGGCTTTCACATTCCTAAATCTAAATATGACATCCAAATTGCTTATATTAATAAAAAGACTAATATTTTATCAATTAAAAGACAGATATATGAGAGAAGGACGAGACACAAAAACCCTGGAATATAATAAATAATAGTTATTAATTAAAAAATAAAAAATAAATGAATAATAATTAATAAATAATAAATAAAATCAAAATAAAAAGTTGACGTTTCGGATAGAGACTATCCTTTATCAAAGCAAAAAGGATAATTCTCTAAAAACAAAGAGAATAGTAGAGAATTATTCTTTTTGCTTTGATAAAGGATAGTCTCTATCCAAAAGGTCAGATTTTCTTTTGATTTTATTTATCAACTAATTATTATTCTTTTTTTTATTTTTTAATTAATAACTATTATCAATTAAAGGACTAATATATTAATTTACAATTCTACATAATAATGAAAACATGAATAAAGGTATTATTTTGCACCATATTATTAACAAATCAATGAAGTGTCTCATGAAACCTCATTTTGTTGTCTTTTGTCTCTTGTATTGTGGTTTTGGCATCTCCTGTAGAAGTGTCCAGCAGTAATCCACTAACCTAATTTGATTCACTGTGCCACTTTATCGCTTTTCAATTTGAGCTAGATCCTGGTGAAATTTTTCTCCATGTTATACAACGCTTTCAGAACTAATGTTTTAAAAAGCAATGTACAATTGTTGTCAAAAGTTTTGTCCCAGTACAAAGTGTTGCCGTTTTTTAGAATGAAAGTTTTCAGGTGCCACCACCACAAATAGATTGAACCATTATTTTGCAGGGGTTTATTTGCTAATTTTATTTTGTATAATATTTAATTAGGCTTTTATATTAGTGGCATTAATTAAAAAAGAGTATACTCAGTTGATTAGAACTTTCATGCCAATTTTTTAACGAAGTGCATCGCTTCTCTGCAAAGCACAATTAAAGTAAACATTACAAACGGTGCGACCCCTTCAAAATAATTGTTTAATCTGTGTATGGTGGTGGTGTCTGAAAACGTTCATTCTAAAAAACGGCTGCACTTTGTACTGGGACAAAACTTTTGACGACAATTATATTTTCACATTAATAGCAACCATCCCCCCCCAAAAAAAAATGGTACGTGATAGAGCAATTTAATTGCCATATTTGGAAATAGTATAGTGAAAGCTATAAGAATAAACCATTATTTTTACAGGGAGGATTTTGATGCCGCAGTGCCAGTCATCTCATGTGGCTCCGCAATATTCCTTTCGTAGATTCAGCTGACATGCTGGTACAGCAAGAGAGAATCCACACAGGAGAAAAACTTTTCAAATGTAAATAATTTCTGCTTTTTGATGTAACGTGAAGAGAAACTGCTGTTTACTAGCTGCATTGCTCCGTCAATGCTATGATGGAGTCATCGCCGCTCATCGCTATCGTCTCCGGCTTCCATTTTGGTCGTCGGTCATTGCTCCGCTTCGTCATCACAAGGTAGTGGGTGAGGAAGTAAAAGTCGCTTCCGTCAAATTGAAATCATCATAGTCAAATAAAAAGATTTCATGGATAAAACACAATTCTACTCATCTCACTCTCTGGCCATTAATTAATGAAAAGGTTGCTGTCTCACTCTCTGAGCTCGTTTGATTCAAAATAACTTAATCGAAACTGTTAGCCTGAAACCAACTTGAGTTCGTTTTCGTTATCAAAGCCGGGGAGGAGTGTTGCTCTCCTCTCGGTGAAGAAACTCTACACCTCGTCTATGATAAAGCATTACTCAAACGAAATTCGAATAAGATAAATTGCAATAAAATCTTAATGATGGAAACTGCAAAAGTTCAATGGCTCCATTGAGAATAAAATAATTTCTAATTCTAATGGCAATTTATAGGTTTTATCTCACCTGGATTCTAGCCTGACCCTCCCAGCCTCTTGCTAGTCCACTCGCCGGATTTGCGATTCGAATGCCTTCCCTGAATCTATACGGATTTATCCACATAACGTTCATTTTATTCTGCGTTTCTTCCGTGGGTTTCGTTTCAACCTCGGGTGTCTGCATTCCTTTTACTCCTTGGGAGAAATACGATGAAAACTGATTTGCTTCGGACTGCTCACTAAGATCATTCTGACACTCCATAATACTGTCAATCTTCTCATGTATACTGTTAACCATCGCTACACGCCTCTCTCCCTCCTTTTTTAAGCGGACCTTCCACTTTTGTACCTCTAGCTCTAATTCCGCTATACGCTTAGCTAAGGCAGCATTCCTCCTTACGGACTTTATGACCGCATCGGCCAACTTCTGTTTCTCTTCCCGCCTAAATTTCTCCAACCTATCTTCAAATTCTTTTCTCCATTTCTCCTGAAATTCTCCGCTGATTTCTTCGCTTCTTCGTACGTTTTCTTTAGGTATGGGTGGTTTCTTCTCTTCCACCTGTATACTGATGCCTTCTTCAGTCAACAGTGTCTGCTCTTTAGTTTTTCCTCCAAAACGACAACTTCTTTTCAAGTGTCCACGCCTTCCGCATCTGTGGCACCTTCTCCCAGTATTTCGTTGTTTCTCCAGTGCAGGTTTCTCCACTGTGGTCTGCCTCTCTTCTTTCCTCTGCTGCATTTTCCGCTTCTTGTATCTGCACTCACTTTCGTAATGTGCATATTTTCCACAAAAGCGACAAATTATACTTTCTCTTTTCGACTCCAAATTTCTAGAATTTCGGTCTGTGATTAGATTAACTCGACAAGGCTCTCTCCGTGCCTGGTTTTCATTACTTTCCGTCATTACACGCCGTACCACCTCTTCTATTCTCTTTTCCAACCTCTCCATAATTTTGCTGACAATTGTTTCTTCCTTCAACACTACTCGAGGCCTATTCTCCGCTTCTCTCTTCTCATTAATTAAATTTACGCCGTCTGATTCTTCGCATAATTTCTTTTCCAGCTCTTCAATATTATGGGCTATCTGAGCCATCTGTACCAAGCCCTCCTCTCGACAATACACCATCTTCGCTCGGAGGGGGGGCTTCAATCCCTCGACAAATCTTGCTTTGAGACGCTGCGCTATCATCTCCCTTGCATAAGCTCGTTTTGCCTCTGCCACTTCGTCCTCTCCCTGAACTGGAGCAATTAATTTTCTACTCAATGCTCGTAAACGTATGGCATATTGTATCACGCTTTCGTCCTCCTTTTGTTTACATTCCGAGAATCTTCTTTCATTATCATCACCTGACTCGCGATGAAATCTGGCTTTGAATAACGCCTTGAAGTCTTCATAACGATGTATGCCCACCATTGCCTCACTCTCTCTGACAAAATACAAGGCCTCCCCGGCCAATCTAATTTTAATCATTTTTAACTTCGTTCGCTCCTGCCAGTTTCCTGCATCGGCAACTTCCTCGAATTTCTGCAGAAAATCTATAACATCTGTATCGCCATTGAAAATCGGGATTTCTACGTATAGACCTAAAAATTGAACATTGGCTTGTACCTGCACTCCTGCGTCCTCCATTTCTACTCTATGGAACTCCTCACGAACTTTAAATCCTATCCCTACTGTACCGTAACCCTTACGAAAACTTAATCCTGTTCGCAGCGCCATTGTGGGAACCCAACTTAATAAATTTCTAAAACTTTATCAACAAAGTATTGTAGAAGCCACAGATCATTCGTGCCCTTACGAAAAACAATCCTGTTCTTACCGTACCCCTTACGAAAAACTATCCTGTTCTTATCGTACCCCTTACGAAAAACTATCCTGTTCTTATCGTACCCCTTACAAAAAACTATCCTGTTCTTACCGTACCCCTTACGAAAAACAATCCTGTTCAAACTTCGTACAACACCGTACCCTTACGAGAAATATCCTGTTCGCAGCACCATTGTGGAAACCCAAGGCCTATAAAACAAAAAGGTCCCTTAGGCCGCCCTTCCACTCTCTAGATTGGGGGGTGGGATCTCCGTCCGTGCCCGTGGTGTTTCTCCCGGGTCTTCTATCGTAAGGGGGAGAGACAACGATAACGAATTTTAACGATTTATTCAAAGGGGAGAAAAAATTATTTTACAAGGATAATTAAGCTGGCTCAGAGAGAAAATGAGTGAATGAGTGAGTGTTTTGTTACCCGAGCCTCGTTGCAGCTCTTTTGATCGTCTCCGGATCGTCTAACGTTCGTTCATGTGGGGTGGTGGGTTGGTGTCCGATGAGGGCTCTGCGTTTCGCTGTCTCCTCATTGATAATATTTAATATTAACGATATTCTTTATCTCATGACTGTAACTAACCTAACAGCCGTTCACTAGCTATATTATAAAATCATTATTCTTAACAGTTACTACTTTTAACAGTCGACATCTCCCGACGCGACTACAACCTAGATGACGGTATTTCTCCGCATCTGACCCTCTGTTTCAATGGAAACAGGTTTTAAGTCTGTCCTTCTTGACGGCTCGGTCTTGACTCTCTCACTCTACAATCTTTCGTCACAAGAATGAAAAATGAGATCATTCTAAGGAATTCTATAACAATTCTGCTAATTGGTTAAATTAGGGAAAAGCTCCACCTATCGATCACTCTTGAATCAGGTGTTGCTAAAATGATTCATGGACTTGCAATTCTGTGTGGGACTTTGTTGTGTCTAGAGACTGTAAGCCTGTGTGGTCCTAGCAATCCAGCTCTTGGCAAACAAATGATTTCATCAGTGAAACTGACTCTTTCTCAACACTGACTAAGCTTGGTGTAGAATAACACTTTCGATTTCATAAACTTCTAATATCTTTTTTAGAAAACTGTTGAAGTCTTTAATAACTGGATAAAATGTTTAGAAGGTGCTAAACATTAACAGCTCTAACATTAATTTCTATAAAACATTAACATCCATTTAATTGATAATAGATTTAATTCATGAAGCATAATTTATAATTAATTTTAAAAGGTAAAGATTTCTAATAATGACTAATTGTAATGAATGCGCGTGCAACTGTTCTTTATAAGGTAGATGCTTCATAACTCTTAAGGTCATTTAAACATTATAATGGAATAACATAATTAATGATAATCTGAAAAAAATATCTTTTAGATAAATCAAAACTTTCTTCCAAGTCAACAACAAGTGACGACTATTTAAAAATAGTTGGAAAAGTCCTTAATTTAAATTAACTACGTATACAACTGCTTAGTAAGAGAAAGAGGGGTGGGTCTGGTAATCCCGGAATCCCACAGACTCTCTCACTTTCCCTCTGATTAAACGCTCTTACCAACTTAAGAGCGTTACTAATGCAGGAATCAGACTATGGAATCATCTAACAATCGAAATACGCTCTTCCCCTTCCTTATCCATTTTCAAAAGCAGACTGAAGAAATATTTCTCTAACTTCTCCTACAATCCCTTTTAATCCATTGCATTCATA
>JAHWFO010097477.1:170591-193052 GCA_023313115.1 Rhysida immarginata
TTCACTCGTGCTGAATTTAATAACCTGTTGCCTGCGTACGTTTGCAAACTTTTCCCAAATATTGCGGTATTCATCAATCTGAATAAATTCTTTTCAAAACTACTCGTAAATACTTGTCTTTTCAACGTATTGAATTCTATGTAAGGTTTCAAGCAAGCTTTTTGACGAAAGTGCACAACACGGCGAATTTTCTCCAGAACTAACCCGTGATCGAGATAAAACTTCAAATTTTTATGATGACAAATATATTTTTTGCGAGGAAGAAAGTGGGGAACTAATTTTTCAGATTTATGAAGATTATACTTTGTTTGTAATTCTTTGTTGAAGGGTGACAGCATTTCGCTTGTAATGATCAGTTTCTGAGCCGCTAGCAGATAATCACTATGAAAATCATGCAATTCTTCTGGGTAAAGAAGATCGACTTCTAAGAAAAATCCGATTTCATCGTTTTCATCTAATTTTTGGACGTCTAAAATGGTCGATTTCGTTTTGATCCAACCAACGAAAATCGGACTAAGGAAGGGGTTGAAACAAAGCGTGTCCGTAAAGATTGTTTGCATCTATATAAAATAAATAAGAGATGGGTGCTTCTTTGTCATATCCCTATACAAGTGAGTTGTTGGCTTTTGCATAGCACTGAGATATAATTGATATCCCACCTCTGACTGCTCTCTCAAAAAATGTGTAAAGATCCACGTCTGTCAAAAGTTCTAAAGATTCACCTGTGTTTTTCATTGCTGCATCCCACGATAAACCCGGGAGCGACAGAAAATGAGCCAGGTCAAGCTTGTAATATTCGTCACATAGTGCGTGAAATTGCTGAAAAACGTCAGCTAAAAGTGTTACGTCCGATAAGAGATGAAGATCGTGAAAACTCCCAAATTTTGACAATCCATTTTCTTCCATATTTCTTGTGCGTATGCATACTCTTCGTCGCTTATGTCTTCTCCTTTGAAAGAAGAGTAAAACGCATGTTTTGGCGGTAAAGAAGTTTCCGTAAATTTTTGAAAGTCTGTCATATATTCATAAGGGTAAATTCCTTTTCGCTTTAATATCTCATGATTTTCTGGAAAGAAACTTTCTAACAAAGGAAATTTGTCATTGGATTGCACTAATGTGTCTAACTTCTTGGATTTGTAAAGCAAATTGCATTTCTGATGTGCTGCTCTGTGATAGATTCCAGTGATGTGACAGTGATCACGTACTTTTGTTCCAGCAGGTAGAAAGATCTTTTGATGTGACAATGAGTCGCAGATTTGAATTGTTCATGAATTTGTAAATTTAGTTTCATAGGTTCTGATGTTGCTAATTTTGTTTGTATTTCATCATAATCAGTTTCTATGTTTTTAAAAACTGCTCTATGCAGTCTTCTCCATTATAAAGCATATTTTTGAACACGTTCTCTTCGTGATCCAAGATGATATAACAGTAACCGCAAGGAATGTGATGCTGAGTTTGTTGTAAGAAACTATATTTGTTTGAAGGAACTCATGTTTGTTCCTTTGGCAAAATAACATTCAAAATCACCATACACAATGTATGGTACCTTCAATTGATAATCATATCGATTAAATGTCATTTTTGGATTTTTAGTCATCTCTAAACGTTGAAGTTTATTCAACCTTGCTTTTCTGCGAAGCATTGCCAAACAGTAGCGGCAAGCATCACGGTTTTTGTTACCCATCCTGGCTAATCGATGAAAATCCAGAATGGCACAATAATAAATTAACTTCCCGTTTGCTTGCCGTTTTTGATATATAAAAAGGAAAGACTGGTTTTTTTTCATAACCATACACGTTTACAGAGAGATTGTTTTGTTTTTCAAATTTTGAAATTTTGAATTGGAGTTGGGAATGTCATTCCATTTAAATTGAGTTCCCCCATAAACTGCTTGTAATATTCAACATCACTCCGTTTAGCATCTGGATGCAATGCAGCCAAGACATAATATATAAAACAAGAATTGTTGTCCGTTTCCACATTGAGCAATGCTCTCTTATTTTTTAATAATTTGTCGTGCTTAAATTTACAACCGCCAGACAACTGGCAATATTTTCCAAAATGCACATCACATTTATCAATGGACGAGATAGTCCATCCAGATCCTTTTTTTTTTGAAACGTATCGAATTTGTTCACCAAATTTTCTATCACATCGTCAATAGTCGATGAAATTTCTGTTCTTAATAAAACCAATCTTGTTCCCGAACACAAATATAATGGCATCGATTCAATTGTTTAATCAGATTGTTTTTTCTCTAATGTAACCGCTAAACAAATCAAAAACTTATCCGGGTCGAGATTCATCATCACAGTTTCAAAAACGTTTTCTAAACTTTTTCATATTTCTTGAAAATACGTGTAAATATCAGTCGTATCGTGCTTATACGTATAAGAATATCGGTGAAAAACATTCCTGTGAGCTGTCACATGTTGTTGGAAAGAAGGAGCATCATTATCTGTTGAACCGGTTGTTGTTGTACCTTCAGAGGGGAGAGGAGAGGAGGGAGCACTTGGCGATAAGCTTTGAAGAACTTGTCTCGAGGTCGATGGCACATTGTCAAGGATAATGTCTTTCAAGGGGAATGAAGATGATGCAATCTGAGAAGGAAGAAACGAGGTCGAGCTTGAATTCTGCTGCTCATTAATGCCCTGCGGTAAAACTGTGGTTGATGACAAAGGTTCATGGTGAGTTGAGTTTGAGGGACTTTGATGATCAGTTACATCGTGCGCTTGCAATTCCCTCTTTTACGGAACGATTGCATGCAAATTAAACAAGTGAATATTAACGAAATTCCATTTTGAACACCTTGTTTTTTCCTGCGGTGGGTCGTTAAATTTCTTTTGTAGTTATACACTCGTCCACATATGTCGCATTAAAACATTTTTTTGATCTCTGTGTGAAAGAAACAAAAAATAATACAAAAATTATCATCTAATGTTTTTGGTTTTTTTCCCCATCCTAATGACATTTATTTATTTATTAATAATTTTCATTTTAATCTATTTTGCCCTCCCTGTTGTGCAAAAGGAAAAAATAAAATAAAAATTCAACACACATTTTTTTTTCTAAAGTATTTTACTTAATGATTTTATTCAAGTAAAGATATACATATGCATCTGGATTAGAGAATGATTTCAGCTCGTTCACAATACGTTTAGGTGACAACCCGCGACATCTTTTTAATATGTAATAAACGCAATAAAATCTACATACGCTGCTCGTGTAACTCTGCAATCATTCTTTATTATACCAAAATTGCCTCTAACAGTTTGATAAATAATTCAAAATGGAGAGTTTGTCTGGCATAAGTTCATAGCTGTCGAAATATTCTCCACGACTTCCAAGCACAATCCAATGACTGCCTTCGAGATGACACTCGTCCAAATTAACCACCATAAACTCGTCTTTCTGTCGAGGTGCACGAGGTACATGATTCAGTGGATACACTCCTGCAAGTTGTTTGCAACGTGGTTTCAATATTGCTTAAATTTCTTGAGCATCCATTTTTTTATTTTTTTATTTTCGCAAATCACATTTCGTTCTTTATCGATTTGAAATAAGGAATCCATTTCGCTGTAAATCATTACGTTAATGTTTTGTGGTAGCTTTTCAGCGAAGCGCATATCGATTCATAGGACACCTTGTCTAATTAACGATATGTGGGAGTCGTCTTCGCCCGCATCCATCGGTGTTAAATCGTAACAGAAGAGAGTATCGCCTGTAAATCCCCAGCGTTTATAACTGATCGTGTTTTCACTATTATGATACAGCATACCCAAACCGGCAAAAGTATTCAAGTAAGCTAAAGCATAATTTTTATTTTTGAAGTCCATTTCCAACGGTTTTCCATCAATTATTTTTTCCATCGATCGAAACAGATAAAGAAGAGAGATTAACGTTATCAAAATGCATGGGATTGTCTTTATAAGATCCGTTAAATGCGTCGTGTTTCACGAGTCCGATTACGATTCGTGAAGGAATTTGTCCTTGGAAAACATTATCGATATGAGCAGAAGTTGTCCCTTGAATTACTGTATGGACTTTTAGATTGGTCTTCTTGTATGGAAACTTTAGATTGGTCAACTTGTATTAGAAGTTGCTTTTTCTAAGGCACGGGAATGAGCGAGTAATATGGTCGGTGATGGCTTTTCTTTCTTAACATATAACAATACATCTTCAAATACGATTACAGGCTGAAGTGGATTCGGTCCTCCACCTTCCAATCCTTTTACTTCGATTGCAAATTCGGGTTTATGAGGAATCAATCTAAATTTGCAAGATACGTTGTTCAAAAGGAGTTTATTTTGTACAAAGAGATCTTCCGACGAGATCGAGACTCACACTTTCTGCAGAAGCTTGTTGTCTGTCGTCTTTAGCCAACCATAGCAATCCAGTTAACATTGAATTTTTCACATCAAAGCCGCAGTTCATAAGCGTCTGAATGTAACTCTTATAGGAATAATCGTTGCCGGTGCTAACTTGTTTACTGTTAAGAAATAAATCTATCTGCTTAAATAGCATTTGCAACAACAACTTTTATGGTATGACAGTTTTGCTCTCGTCTTTCGTTAAAGGAGTATTCGCATCCTTTTTAATTCTTACACGTGCATACAGTATGGTTTCGGAAAGATTAATGTTATTCTTCAGCATTTCCAGGGACAAGAAATTCGATTGTCCCTCCTGATGATAGGGAAGCAACGGGTCGATACTCTGCATACATGAATTTTTCAATTGGTGTCTGGGTGGGTGGAACAGAAAACGCTAACAATTCGCTTTTTAAATACGTACACAATGTAGGATGAAGGAACGACATGGTTACTAATGATGAGACGATCGTAAATGTCGATCTTTTTATCGAGAAATTTAAAAAAAGGGGTAATTTTTTTAATCAAAATATCGTTTTCTCATGAGAGTTTTTTTTCCTCCGTTTAATTTTCTTTCCTTTACTTCCATCGATGATTTCCGCCCGCGGCCCTTTTGAATTCTCGAGTTAACGTCATCAAAAATTTCTTTTCCAGTTTCTTGTAATCTTCGTTTGACAGATTCTTTGATGTTTGCTCCTTGAATGACGTCACATACAACGTTTTTTCCTACATCGATGACCAGTGAAGCCAAATAACTTGCAGCACTTTTTAAGAAAGGCAAAGCAAATTTTCCTAGAGTACTGAAAAGGCTACCAAGTCCACTTCCACGTTGATGAAATCATCCATAAAATACAGGTAAGTTGCCTCCAGCTTGATTAATACAATAGGCCGAGTAAGGTTCACAGCACTCGCCCCCCATTTTTTCTTTGGTCTGAGATGAAGTATGCACACCATGCGACCTGTGTTTGCGAATGGCACCCGCTCTCCCGTGTGCAGTCTTAAGTCTAATTCTAGCGTTCCAAACAAAGTTTTAATCACGGGTAAATAATACAAACGGTGAAAGTATATGTACATATTCTCACCATCTTGACCTTCTATATTGACAATTCTCATCAACGGTGCTTTGACATCGCTGATAAATTGTGGTGCAACGAGGTCGCTGTCAACAGATTTCAGCGGGTAAGGTCGAACGATTTGACGAGCGATAAGCTTTAAAGGAAACTCTTTTTCATGTAAAAAATGAGGAAATTGTCTGTTTTCGAATACAAATCGTTTAAGGGTCGATTTTCCTAGAAACAATCACAATTTATGATCAACGTCTAAGTTATTGTAAACAATAAATCTGTGATATCGTTCGTCATAAACCAAGCGTACAACCGCTTTAGCCAACTTTGGATCCTTAAAGCTGTCGGCGAGCTCACTGAGCAATTTTATAATGTCGCCGTTAATGGCAAGGCTTTCCTCGTGCAAGCTGTTGTAAGTATGAACCCCGCGAGTGCTATCGAGAGCAATGTCAAGTTCGTTTCCTTTTATTAGAGGTTTATTGTACCCGTGAATCATTATATAAGCTTGATCATCTTCACCACTGAGAAGCAAAGTAAATGCAGTGTCTGTAAATGAATTTGGAAAACTTATTTCTGTTAAGGCCACTTCATATTCTCCATGCAGCTCCACTTGTTCGGGCAAGTAAGTAGTATAGTTTTGAAGTGTATTTTGCTGGGAAGTGTTAAGTAAAAGCCTTCCATTTGTCATTCAACTTTTTGTAGTTCTTGCGCGTAAAACATTCTGATGATGGGTTGATTTTGGAGATCACATACTGTATAGATTGTTATCTTTTGATTTCGTTTAACTGTATTGATAAGGAAAATTTCCTCTGTCCACGAAGGCGCTTATCCCCTTTGAAAAGCTTCTTTCTTTACGGAAAGACGAACGCGATCACCCTGCTTAAATCGCGATGGCGTTTCACGAGTTCTTTTTACTTCGATGAATTTGCTTCTCCCAGTCTTCCTCACGTTATCACCGTACAGATTCTGAAAGACAAGTTGTTTATTTGTTTCCATTCGTGCTTCCATAGGCGTCATTTTAATAGATCTGTGATAACTGTTATTGTATGCGTTAACTAAATCGGGCAGAACATGTAAATAAATTTTCGTATTATTTGCATGCAAGTAACAATATAAACGGTCTTGCAAAGCACGATGGAATAACTTGCTTATGCACGCCTTCGTTTCTTCGTTTTTAACAGAATAGTGCTCGACAATGTCCTTTCTAAAAATCTTTTCTACGTCAGTATTATAAAATTCTGTACCATTGTCAGTCCATATTTTTGTTGACTTTTCAAAAGATAAAATGACGTCGAAGGCAGCAGCGACAGTCCTTCCCAACTGGTTTTGTAAAGGAAAAATTACAGCTCGTTTTGACAGCACATCCACTATAGTTAACAAAAAACGAACATTGTCATTGTACCTTGATAGATTTGACACATCTAATAAATCAGCTGACCATATTTCGTCGATACTGTGTACAATCACACGATTTTGTGGGAATTTTCTCTTTGTGTATTTATGAAGCATGTAAGTGTCCTTCATAGATAGCCATTTTTTAATTTCATTTAACGTGAAACTCTTGTGCGATGCGACTGCCGCTCTGTATAAACGATTAGCACCTCCGTAACTACCGGGTGATGAAGGGGAAAAATAAATTTGTTCTAAAATATTATTTCTTCTTGAAGACATCCCACTTGAGTCGATAAGACAGTTGGGATTTTTTTCGTACACTTCTTTTCTCGACTTCGTCAGGATCGATTAACGCGTTAATTTCTGCCCATCCCGGTTCACCCTCGTAAAATGTCTTTTCAGGTCATCACTAACCACACCCATGAGCAATCGATCTATTTTCAAACCTGACACTGGTCGACTATCATAAATCAAACGTCGGTCTTTATCTCACGCCAATAGACTGGAATTTAAGACTTTTTTAATTGGTGACTTATATTTTAGAGGAATACGGTTTAATATTGCATCGACCTCCATTTGCCGAGGAAGAGAAGAAGCGACATCTACATCGGAAATAGGAAAATAGGAATGACGTGGAACGAGATTTGTGAATGACGGCGACTGTTGCAACACGGTCTCGGACCACGATGCAGGAACTGAAAGATTGGACCACGCTCGAAAGAAGTCACCTTGGATGAAAACATTGAAGATGGAAGGACTTCTTTTTTAATGTCAGCTGGTGGCGGCAGCTGAGACAGATGGACTAACATTGTCATCTTCCAACGGGTCTTTCCCTTCATGAAAAAATTCGTTTTTAAATTTTTTGTAATAATTTAAATACCTTTGCAAGGTGAGATTATCGAGTTTAGCTTTGGTTCTATCGTCCAGATCATTCCTCTCTAAAATAATTTTCATTACAATGTCTAATGCAGACAACGGCTTTTCGAGCAGATGATGAAGCGTTTGAGGTACGAGGACCATTTTTTTATACATTATTTTTGCGTGAACAGTTCGCCCAATAAGCCTGTTAACAGAGGAAGGAGATCTGAAAAATTTTTTTCTAACAGATTATGACACAATAAAACTTGCATTAAATTTTTATGATGTCCATCTTTGATCACAATATTCATTAAATCTTTAGAATTTATATTACACTGCTCAAAACAATTAAAGGAACACTTGTAGAATCCTTTACAGAGGGCATAAATAATACTTTTTAGCAATTTCATCTTCTGCAACATGAAACCTACTATCTCCCTCATAGGAAATGGTTGAAGCCAACACATTTTGCTGCCAGATGTTCTGAGAAATTTGCATAGCAATATAACCCCCCGGAAAACAAAGTGGTTACATGCCAGTACACTCTTTGCTTGGAGATAACGCTCGAACATTAGAAGGTGCAGGCATTCCTGGAACGTTGTTGTTAGTGCTCTGACATGCCACGAAGGCATCTTGAAGCAGTAGAAGCTGCGAGAGCCGTAATATTGCTCCAAACGAGTCAATCATTTCGGACTGTGGCAAATGCCCTCAATGTGTCCTCTTCCGTCATTTTCCGACTTTGGACTGGCGACTGGCCAATACACACGAAGAGCTGGGCAAGGTCACCGACGCTCAACAACCGCCAATCAAGATCGTTATGTGCGGACTTGTGCCCTGCACCGAAGAACCTCAATGGCCAGAGACATGAGAAATGACCTGCAGGTGTCAACTGGGGTAGCTGTTTCAGACCAAACAATCCGGAACAGATTACGTGAAGTTGGCTTGAGAGCCAGACGACCAAATCGAGTGCCTAGGCTAACCCGCCAGCACATACAGGCGCGACTAGAGTTTGCACATCAACTTGTCACCTGGCAGCTTCGCCACTGGCGTTCTGTTCTCTTCACAGACGAGTCAAGATTCCGCCTGACCCGCTGTGGTGGCCGTCTACGTGTCTGGAGACGATGTGGTGAGCGAAACACCGACGCAACCGTTGTTTGAGACTGACCGAATGGGATGTTGTTCCATTATGGTTTGGGCTGGCATCTCAATAGACCATCGAACGGATCTTGTGGTCGTCCGAGGGCGAATGACCGCTGACGTTTGCATTCGTGACATTCTGGAAGAACCTGTGATTGTTGCTGCACATGGCATGGGGCCTGGATTCCTTCTGATGCAGGGTAACCCTCATCTACACACAGCAGCTATCACACAAGACTTCCTACGGATGCATAGCATTCAGACCATGAGGTGGCCTGCAATGAGTCCAGACCTAAATCCCCTTGAACATCTCTGGGACATGCTTGACAGGCGAATTCGACACCACCCTTCAGCTCCAGAAACACTGCAACAGCTCATCCAGGCACTTACTGAGGAATGGGATCGGCTTCCTTAAGATCACATCCGTCGACTGATACGGAGCATGCCTCGAAGGTGCATGGAGGTTACTGCAGCCCATGGTAGGCATACACATTACTGAGTGGTGCAAAAACTGATCCCTGGAAGAAACAGGGCATTCTCCTCACAATGTCCAAAGGACATTTCACTTTGTTTTAGGCAAGGGTCCTGCAGTTTCCTGTTTTTTTCCTTTATGTTTCTTCACCAGTTGTTTCAATAATGCATTCTATTGTTAAATAAACCATCTTTTAATGATCACATACAGCGATTTTGTCCATATTATTCGTAGTTGTTTCTGCACGCTGCTTAATAGAAGTGTTCCTTTAAATGTTTTGAGCAGTGTAAGAACTACGTCATCCAGAGTTACCAATGTCAAAGGTTGGAGAGTGTCATAAATTTCGATATTGAAATTTCTGATAAATGTGATAGGAATTGGAGAATCAAGTCTGAGTCAATCATAAGCTGGCTGATCTTCAGAGTAAATAAAGACGCACTGCTTCGGCGCAGGATTACACAGTTTCAATGATCGCATTATAAACCTCTCAGTACACGAGATCTTGCCGGAGTTTGTAGCTCCGCAGATTAAAAAATTCGATGGAAATGTAAATCTTGCTTCCATGATTATTGTACTGGCATAAACCGACTGAAACTGCGAGCGCAGAACTTTCGTTTATAACGAGTGCAAGTCAATTATAGAAAATAAAAAATAAATATTAAAAAATACATGAAATACTGAAATAAAATAAACTTATATTACTCCAAAGAACTCAACAAAAATAAATAGACCTTTTTTTTTTAAAATGTTTATATTATCACTTACAGAATATACATGATTATATATTTTTTCCCAAACATGGCGAAAGAATCCAATGCCCTGTAAATTGCTTCTACCCTGCCGCTCAATGTTTAGTTTCTTACTATTGACTCAGAAAGGTGAAATTCTCACTTTCTCACGACAACCACGATGTTTTTTAATCATGCAGCATTTTTTTTTACGGGTTTACTCGTAAGGTAATAATGAAATTTTCTTGATTCTATTTCAACAATAACGCATATAAGGGACGCCTTGCTGCCCATTTTTCAGTTTTTTTCCCATTAATAACTGACTATTATTTCGTAGTTTTCTTTTAGGCATAACGGAAATTTGAAATTTCTTTCTTTTTCTTTATAAGTAATTAGTCTGTCTCAATGTATCTTTAAATATTTAAACTCAATTAGCACAATGTAACGATTAAATGCTTCTCACCACAGTCTTTTGCTGTATTAGCGTACGTTTAAGTATTCCTTTATTTATTTCGAGAAATATTTTTTTTGTCATTGACATCACAATGCCAATTCCTCAATTAAACCGTATTGTATACAATATTCTTTTGTGCAAAGTTTTTTTTTGTACTTCATAATAAATATCTTATTTTTAAACCAATAATAAGAGTCCCTTTTTTTCTTTGACGAGCCATATCTACTCTTATGTTTGGAGTTCTTTCAAGTAACACCCCTTAAATCCTGTTCTATTTTTTCTGCTTCCCCCTCTAACATAAATTATCAAAGAGGACTTGATGCTCTTCAAAATGCATTGCCATCTCATTGTGTTAAATCGTCCCGTGTATATTGGAAAAGCAGCTTTAGATCTATCAAAGCTCACGATGTATGAATTTTAAAAAAATTTATGGAGATTTGACCACAAGTTATATTTGACTGAAAACAAGCAAGGGCCTAGAAAATTTAAAGATGAAACAGCATGGATTGCGATCATGGAATTCATTGGATTAAAGGCAGAAACGTATTGCTTTTGTTACGGAAATACAATTAAAAAAACGGGTAAAGGTGTCAAAAGAAACAAGTTTAAGAAAGACGTGCATTACAACCATTATTTGTGCTGTTTAAAAGAAAAAGCATCTTATCATTTTTCATCAACATTTATTCGCAGTTTTAAGCACTTACTTTACACATGTAAACTAAATAAACTTTGCTTGTCGTCATACGGTGATAAAAGATACATTTTAAATAATGCAATTCATTCTCTTCCATATGGTCATTATCTGATAAGAAACAAACAATTACTTATGTCCTGATTGATCATTAACTTCTAAGAATTGTCTTTTGTATACAGGGTGTTTCAAAATTATGTACAATAAATTTAGTGACATATTCTTCAGGTCAAAAGAAGACGAAAATGTTCTATAGCACTTTGTCTGGAAACGATTTGTTTGCGAGTAATCCAATATCATACAATAGGGAAGCACGGTAGTTAGCGGACGATATTTTAGCAGTTCCAGCGTTTCTACCCAACACTAGGTTGAGTGGTTTGTTCCATTTAAACCTACTTTAGGGTTGTTCCATTAGTTGTGTACGGTTGTTTCCATTACTGTAGTTTCACTACTGTACATCCACTAGGAATATCAATTTCAGAACATTTGCGTGCTTTGACATACGCATTACGATTTACGTAAAAAAAAAATCATGTACACGTATTCCAGTGCGGAATACACTGACATGCACCTAATGTATGGTCTTGCGGACGGAAATGCTGTGGAAGCAAGAAGACTCTACCAAGAACGCTTTCCGAATAGACGTTTGCCAAATAACCGAACATTTGTATCTGTCGACAGACATTTGAGGGAGCGTAGTTCCTTTGGCCGTCAAACAGGACAAGGGCGGCCTGTAGCACATTCTCCGGATGAGGAGGATGTGATAATTGACATCATACATGATGAACCACAGACAAGCACCCGTCGTATTTCTTCCATGGTACACATTCCGCACTCATTTGTTTGGCGCATTCTGCACCATCAGCTTTTGCATCCATACCACCTGCAACTGGTTCAGGCACTGAACCCAACGGACTATCCACACCGACAACGATTTTGCCAATGGATACAATGTAGTCATGCTGCAGACCCTAGTTGTCTCAGCCAGATACTTTTCACGGACGAAGCAACCTTCACCCAGACAGGAATCGTAAATTCTCACAACCAGCACCATTGGGCAGATGCTAACCCGCATGTTACCAGAGCTCGAGCGCATCAAGATCGTTTTTCCGTGAACATTTGGTGTGGAATTGTCGGAAATAACTTAATTGGCCCTTATGTGTTGCTGCCACGATTGACTGGGCGAACGTATCTTTTGTTTCTGCAGAATGCATTACCAGAATTACTGGAAGATGTTCCTCTTTTGATAAGATCTAACATGTGGTTCATGCATGATGGCGCTCCAGCACATTTCAGCCATGTTGTGCGAGCACACCTTAATGCTGCATACACGAATCGGTGGATAGGTCGAGGTGGACCGGTAGCCTAGCCTGCAAGATCACCCGACCTTAATCCCTTGGACTTTTTTCTGTGGGGTCATGTGAAAACGATCGTCTAGAGCACAGAAGTTCCTAACATTATGGATCTGCGACAACGAATTGAAAATGCATGCTGGCGACCGGTAAACTCTTCGGCTCGTTGCATGACCACTAAACTCTTCCATGACATCAGACATGCAACGAGCCGAAGCGTGCGTGCGAGCTTGTGGCGGGCACTTTGAACAATTCCTGTAATTTGGAGCCACGGGTTTAGTTGGTTGTATCGTGTAAATAAATCGTTTCCAGACAAAGTGCTATAGAACATTTTCGTCTTCTTTTGACCTGAAGAATATGTCACTAAATTTATTGTACATAATTTTGAAACACCCTGTATAAATGATCATTTTTTTTTAAATTTTTTTTTTTATTTCTTAAAATACTTTGAAATTTAAAAATGGAAGTTATGAGGGGAGATCAAAAAGTAAGTTGCACTAACTCGGCGCAGGAGCACGCTGTGTGTCACAATCTTGGGCAAAGCGGAGAAAGGGACATTAGCTGCGCAGACGTCGGATAGGACTGTTGCTGTGGTTTCTCATCGTGTTTTGTGTGACTAGCGGGCTGAAAGCAATGGCACGTCAACTGGATGTCCACTCCAAACTTGATGTGCAAGCAGCAATCCGATTTCTATGGGCCAAACAGGTAAATTGCATGGACATTCATCGTGAAATCACTGCACGATAACGCAACATCTCACAAGGCCACGCCAAACGTGTGAACTGCTGCAGCGATTCAAGTGGGAGGTTTGGCAACATCTTCCATACAGTCCCGACTTAGCGCCATGCGACTTTCATCTTTTCGGTAAGCTCAAAACGGAACTCTGTGGACAACGATTTCGAAACAATGAGGAGGTGAAAGCGGCTGTCACCGTGTGGTTACAAAACACTGGAGATTTCTATGCATCCGGAATCGAAAAGTTGGTTGATCGTTCGGGTAAATGTTTAGGGTCTCTTGGGGACTATGTGGAAAAGTGAACCTACATTGTATGCTGCTATAGGGAAAGAGCAACCACGTGACTGGAGAGGTTTGTAACCATAGTAAACGAGGCTATCGGACATTTTGAATTTCACTGGAGGACCAACAAAGCTGCTTTCTACAAATTTGCATGCTAAAATTTGCCGATAAATCTTCTTTACTCACTTGAATAAAATGGAAAACGCTAGTGAATATTACAAATCTTTAAGTGTTTTTATGATATCAGGGGGTTTCAATTGTATAGAAAATATAATTATTTTTTTAATTATTTTTTTTTTGCCCTCATATGAGGCTTACGTAACTTAAGACAAAGGAGTCCGCTTTTTGTTATTTTTTGCCTCATACGAGACTTTACGTGCCACTCTGGAGTCGAAATTTTAAAACAAATACAATAATTATGCAGAATTTCATCTTGTGACGACTTGTATAGCTAAGTTAGACCTTATACGAGGATATTGTTGAACGGCCAATCTTTTTTTAAAAAAAATTGAAGTTAAATGCCTCGTACGAGGGCTACATGCTTGAGAAGGCTAATGTATTATTTGAAAACTTAACTCTTCCTAAATAATTTTAATTTACCTGGTTTTAGCTTAATGAAGTTTGTGGTTAAAATGAAAAAACACATTTATGAAATCCTGATAAAAAAATGATCAGAGCAAATTCGGTAATTTTTACACATTTCTTCACTGAAATCATCTCTTTTGAGTGAATGAATCTACGCTGATCTCCTTTCACTTTGCAGCTTTCGAATCTCCTCTGAACGTCTACGATTAATGGCGGGAAATCGATAGAAAGGAGCGTTAGCTTTTCCTTCTTTGTTCCCACATTCAACCACAGCGCAAAAATTAACCATTTTTAAACAATTACAGCTGCAAAACTTGCAAACGCATTATATTCATAGTGTTTTAGCCTGTTGTTGGTCCTCTAGTATCGAGAACGTACCAGAATGCAATGCGGCGTGACGTCAGTTGCTCTCTCCCTATAGCAGTGTTGCTTTTGTATAGGTGGTGTAATAAATGGCCATACCGTGGAATAGCAACTTATTTTTCTGATCTCCCCTCGTATATAAAATTAAAAAAATTAATGCTTAATGAATTGTAAGAAATTTTGATTGTAAAATGAACAGGTGAATTAAAAAATTAAAAGCATCTGTCTCTATTTTATTGTGGTTAATTAAATAAACTTTGTTCTCAAAAAATGATAGAGTTGCTAATTAAATATTCATGCCAAATTACAATTAATTAATACGTACATCATTTATTGACCTCATTAAACCTGTAGTTGCATCGAATAATTGGTAATATTCATCGAAAAATCATATTTTTCATAAATATTTATCATTGGGGAAAAAAAAAATTAAAAGGTTGGAGTGCCATCTAGTGACAGAATACATAACTAAAAACGTCATCTAATCGTTACTATGATTAAAAAAGAGTTACTAATTAAATATTCAAGCCTAATTACAAGTAATTAATAGGATCATCATTAATTGACCTCATTAAATCTGTAATTGCATCGATTGATTAATAATTTATCAATATATCACTATATTGTATTGATTGGTTGATAATAATAATCGATGATTCATATTTTTTCATTAATATTTACCAATATCTCATTGTTATTCACGATACTGATAGCTAACTCGATAAATATGCATGATATCTCATTGAAAATCCCTAAACCTCATTAATATTCAGGGTGATTGGTTTTATTGATTGATTTTATTGATTATTGACAGCTGAAGGTATTGAAAGGTCATCGATTTTGAAGATGATGACGTCTGCGCGATCAGATATTAACTACTGCCATTCACTGGGAGCATTTTAAAAGAATTCTTTTCAGTTTTTCACCATAAATTTTTAATGTATAATTTCTAAGCTTTTTTCATGTGTTCATTTTTACGGTGAGTTTTCATGTGACGTAGCAACAATAAGGCAGCCATACAGGTGCATCAGCGCAAGCGCAAATCCTACATAATTTCGTCGACAGCATTTACAGTATGCTTATTTACAATTGTTTGCACTGACATTATCGAACTTTTTCTATCACGGTTCACCATCTGCAAAAAATGCGGGCATATCGTTAACGCTCTGTTCTTCTTGGGGTTGCCTAAACTCCATGAATCGCACTGCATGATTCATAATCCGTTTTCAAGCTATTGTGCAAACGGCGGACGGCCGGATAAACATACAGACCAAGGGCGCATTCTTATAAGTAGCTTTTATGCTAAAGCTCCTAATAAAAAAGTTAAAAAAGCAGTGGTGCACCAATATGGCGAACAGCTGACTTTTGATGACGTTAATGAAAAACCTCTATATTCACATATAGATATTGCAAAATTTCTTCAAAGAGCCCGAGCAACGCCGGGTATATCAGCTAGTTATAGATAAAAGAGAGCTAAAATGTATACACTCACTCACTCACTCACTCACTCACTCACTCACTCACTCATTCATTCATTCATTCATTCATTCATCACGAAATCTCCATAACTATGAAGCCTACAAACTTAAAATTAGGCAAGTATACTTCTCTTGGCTTCTAGGTCCTTGCTAAGAAATGATTTTATTTTTTCTTTCTTCCTTTAAATTGTAGTTTAATTTTAAAATTCAGTTAACCTGGAGTTGAATGGGTTTTTTGCCAGCATTAGAAATTATGACCTTTAATTATGACTTTTGCGAATGTTCCGTGAAGCAGCATCAACGATGACTGCAAGTCTTTCGCGCGGGAATACAGTGTATCTTTTATCTGAATGAGATTTTTGCCAGCGTTAAGCAAATGGACCCTTTTCAGTAAGAAGATGGGTGGGGCACGCGCTTGCGGGGCAGCTGCTTCCGGTGGGCAAAAAAATTCCGTTCGTCCATTTTTTCCATTGCTAGCGTACGTTTTGGCGGAAAATATATCGCCTACAAGATTTAAAAAGGCTGAAAAAAGATGATGTTATAAAATTTAATAATGAAGTAACTTCGTTGACCTCTTCTTGTAAGTTACGAAAGTCTGAAGATATTGCAGAAATAATAAGTCACCAAAATCAGCAGGTAACTATAATTGCATGGAGGTTGATCCCAGTAACATTAGCTTACTGTTAGCCAACATCTTGTAAGTATTGATTTGCAATAATTTCCGAACACAACATTTCGAAAAATTTATGATTATTTTCAAGATGATGGTAGTAAATTCAGGTGTTTCGACCGAGCAGTCAAACATATGAATATTGGAGATTTTTCTGAGGCAAAAATTGGCATGGTAAGTTTATGTAACAATTTTTATTGTCTTTTGTTTTGAATAAAATTTTTAATACCTGTATTGATGTTTTAAGTTTCAAGAAAATGTTATAATGAGTGCTAAATGTTTAGATTCTGACAAGTAAAAGCATTATCTGTGCGCATCAGAATTAGAGCTCATTGGAAAGATGTTTGGGAGTAATTGTGAATGCCCTTTAGGGTAAATGGCAATTAATAAGTTAGTCACTTTAAGTAGTTACAAAAAATAGTTATAGTTATTTATTAGTGTAACTGTATTTGAATTGATAATTTCAGAACAATATTCGGTTAAGAAATAACTAAATTTTGAATTTCGTTTCGTTAGAAAAGAGGAAAATGCAGTCATATAAAATACAGGGATTGAACAAAATAATATGAACATCTTTGATTTTAGATGTTTTGTCGAATATCTAGAAAAACAATATCTAGTTGATAATGGTTTTCGTTCCAAAAATAAAAATTTGGAGAAAACCCCTTATCGTTTTGTTTATTTTTGCGAGCAACTGAAATACAACTCATTCTATCAGAGATAGTTTACTGAATTTTCACGATATTTGCTTTGGCTTTTTATAAGAGTAGCTCTATATACGATAGGATGCTGTTTATAGGGGAAGTTTAATTATAACCACCTGGTATTTGGTTAATAAATTAGGCAAAAAAACATTTTGGTAACGTTCGCGCAGTTCAACATTATTTAGTAAAAATGCTCATATTTCGACAAATATTTAATATTTTATTCTGATTGCAAAGTGTTGTCTCTGCTGTAGTTTGCCAAGTTTCCTAAAAATGGCATTGCAATGACTTCAAAATCCTGAATGTTAAAAACAAAAGAATGAAAAAATTTCGATTCTTTTTAAAGAAACCTTTATAGCTCCAAAAATATACATGCTATTCTCATACAAATAAAAAAATTTAAATTAAGGAGGACTCTTAATCATATGCTACATTTACAACGCATTTCAAGCATATTTTTTACAGGATGATCCCAAACATTATTTTTTTGTTCAATTTGTTGCTGGTCCCCTATTTGCCTTCGGGACAAAACATTCGCTGAAATGTAAGAAGTGTCACATGCTCTTTACACTCCTGAAGTTTCAGGATAATTCGTCAAGTATTTTCCTAGATATTCGACAAAATGTCTAAAATCAAAGGTGTTCATATTATTTTGTTCAACCCCTGTATAATAAATGGCTGCATTTTCCTCCTTTTCTAATGAAATAAAATTCAAAATTTAGTTATTTCTTAACCGAATATTGTTCTAAAATTATCAATTCAAATATAGTTACACAAATAAATAACTAACTATTTAAAGTGACTAACATATTAATTGCCACTTACCCTGTAGGGCACTCACAAATACCCCCAAATATCTTCCCACTAGGTTCTAACTCAGTTGTGCACAGATAATGCTTTTTCTTTTGAGAAGCTAAACATTTAGATCTCATTATAATATTTTCTTGATACTTAAAACATGAACACATGTATTAGAAAATATTTTCAAAATAAAATATATTAAAAACATCTCCAGCCAATTTCTGTCTCAGAAATATCTCCAGCATTCATATGCTTGACTGCTCGGTCAAAACACCTGAATTTATTACCATCATTCTGAAAATATTCATACATTTTTCGAAATATTACGTCCGGTAGCAAATTCATGTTGTGTTCGGAAACGTATTGTAAATCAATGCTTACATGATGCTGGCAAACAGTAAGCACAATTTTGCTGGCTTCAACCTCCACGCGATTACAGTTAACCTGCTGATTTTGGTGGCTTATTATTTCTGCAATCGCTTCAGACTTTCATAATTTACAAGAAGAGTTCAACGAAGTTACTTCATTATAAATTTTTATAACATTATCCTTTTTCAGCCTTTTTAAATCTTGTAGGCGATACATTTTCCGCCGAAACATAAGCTAGCAATGGGAAAAATGGACAAACGGAAGCTTTTTGCCCGCCGGAAGCAGCTGCTGCGCAAGATTGTGCCCCGCCCACTTTCTTACTGAAAAGGGTCCATTGTGATGTATTTGTTTGTTTAATGAATTCTTTTGCGATCTTATGTAAAATGTCAATTGAAAAAATTTATATAGATTCGGAAAAAGTTAATCTGGAGAGTACCAAAAAAAATTGTATGGCAATTGTCTGCTCTCATCAATCTTTATTGATTTAACTCTGCTGAGCTAAAGCTATTATTTATTTGGCTTCATTTCTATTATTCTGTTTTCCTGAAAATGTAGTTGATCGACATCGGCGGTATTGTTACGTTAGAGCAAGTGTTGGTTATGCGACCGAATGCCCCCCCCCCCCCAGGCGGTTTGCTCCATTGGCATACGACGATGATACACGAGCAGGAGAGATGAGGACCCAAATCGTTCAGCGCATTTCCCATAATTGGCAGTGGTTCAAACCTTTTACTATGATGTCTTCTGGAGATCCTTACAAAACCAAGCCAGCATATATCAGCTAAATGTCTAAACACGAAACTTGCTCGAACTAAGTGCAACCAGAGAGCCTTTTCCGTTTTAATTCCAAGTTTATTGGAATGGCAATTGTCTCATCTTTTGAAGTGGGAGAAACTTTTGAAGGAGTGAAGAGACTGGAGTTTTCGGGTGATTTAATGAGTGGTCATTTACATGTTCTAACAACACCATAGGAAGAAATCTAACCCGAATAATGTTTCTGAGAGATCTTCGTCTGCCAAAAATTTGCAATGGCACTCGCCTTCAAGTACAATCATTGCAATGGAACAATATTGAGGCAACCATTATTACTGGCATTGATCAAGGGCAGACTGTACTTATTCCACTGACTCCGCTCATACAATCGGACTACCAATTTCAAACGAGTTCAATTACCTGTAAAATTATTCTTTGCCATGACAATAAATAAGGCACAGCAAGAGACTCTTGACATGGTTGGCACGGATCTACGGCAAGACTTATTTTTCCCATGGGCAATTAATTATATGTTGCCTGCTCAAGAGTTAGCTGTGCCAAAAATTTGGTAATTTTACGACCTGAAGGCATAACATCAAATGTAGTGTACAAAGAAATTCTTTGAAACTTTGGACTGTCTTTAAAAAACTTCTAGGAAAAAAATATCCACAATGAGCTACATTTAATGGGTTTGAATAACAAATTCGAGGAAAAAAAAAATTCTTTGTTCAGGATGGCCCCTTGAGTGAAATTGACAACCTTTTTCAACCCAGTTTTATGATATAAAACAGGTTAGTTATTTTAGCCCTATTTTTGGGTACTCTGATAATTATGTCAGGGTTTAAACTTGATTATAATTTGCCAATTTGTTATGTGAACAGGAGTTAAAACAACAAGAATTTCGCACAGGAAATTCTAAAGGTCAAAGTCATCCTATGCTATTCCAACTCATTCTAAATTATCTCGGGCAATGCCAGGTAGTACTGCTAGTAAAAATATATAATTGTTTGAAATTAATTTTTTTCAGAATCTACCTCTCACACCTGTGTCAAGTTTTGTCTCATTTTAAAGATTTTCAAGAAATAGTTAAGTTTAAGACATATCAATTCTAAAAAAAGCCCGAACAACAGGAATTCTATGCATTGTTACAAATTGAACCTTATTTACACAGCACCAACTTTTCTCTGCATTGTCGGTCATTAGATATATACTATTGATCTGTGCATGTTGTTGGTGAATTGCGTGTTGATACCATTGTTCATAATTAATATTGAACAAACTTTACCATGCATTGTTGGTCATGAATATCGATTTATTATTGATAATTATTTCATCGAAACCTGAGGTAGATGGTGAACAACCTCTTGCTTTGAAGATAAAGTGTGCAAACCACATGCATAAACGAAAACTATGTAATTATTGTGGTTTATCGTCCTCCATCAGGTTATTTGCAGGCGTTTAGCTCATTTATTTCCTCTTTATTGATTGATTTACAGTTATTAGGTAAAAAAATAATCCTGATAGGAGATTTTAACGTTAATTTTAATACTCCTTTTTCTTTAATATTCACTTTTACATCCTATATACCGTTCGGGATTAATTGCTACATCTTTTTCATTTTCACGTTTTTCTTTACAACGTTGTTCTTACTCAGCTATAGATTTATGTTTTACTAATTTATTTTCACTGGAATTTAGTAATATTCTAGATGTAGCATTAACCGATCATTTTCCTTTATTTATTATATTTAACACTTCTATTTTGAACAATACTAAATCGAGACCGGCTTTTCAATCACGGTTTGTCTCTCCTGCTCAAACAGTAGTTTTCGAATCTTTCCTAATGTTGACAGATTGGCACACATTATTTTCTAAAGCTAAATCTACTGATCATATATTTTCTCTTTTTTTTTTTAACCCAATTCTTATTAGGTTATGATCGTTATTTTACTTACAAACCTTATCCAGGACCAATGTATTCTACTAGAATTCATAAACCATGGATAACTCCACACATTTTGACACTGTCTAAAAAGAAAAATCAATTATATCGTAAATTATGTCATAATCCTTCCCCTACTGCAATTCAGAGATTTAAGGTTTATTCTAATTATGTTAAAAACCAAATAAATCAGTCTAAGTGCATGTACTACAAAATACTATTTGAACGACTGTATAATGGTAGAGACAAATGGCATGAGTTAAATAAATTAACAAAAGGTCCTAGATCCCTTTACACTCCTTTTTCGGAATCAGATCAACCTAATACTATGTTATTAACAGATTTTCTTCTGGCACTTCTCCCTACATCGTCTGAACCACTCTCTTCTCCAACGGCTAACGTAAGCTATCCATATGATATGTCGTATAATTCTACTGCATTTTTTGCAGTTCCCACCACGCCGATTGAAGTAACAGAAGTCATTTCTCAAATTAAATCCTCTCCAACCCCAGATCCACTGGGAATTTGTTCGGACATTATTATTTCTACCAAGTATGCTCTGGCTCTTCCCCTTTCCTATATATTCAATTATTCACTAAGTTCGGGTTTTTATCCAACTATTTTAAAATTGACCAGAATTTACCCAATCTTTAAAAAAGAAGATCCAAAAGAATATACAAATTATTGCCCTGTTTCAGCTCTCTCAGTATTCGCAAAAATATTAGAGAAAATATTTTATATACTTCTTTCTCAATTTATCTTTTCTCAAAATTTGATTAATCCATACCAACACGGGTTTGTCCCGAAACGGACTGTAGAAACTGCTTGTTTTGAGCTTATAGAATATGCCTCATCTGAGATGGCTAAAAATAACTTTGTGGCTGCGATATTTGTGGACTATTCTAAAGCGTTTGACAACATCTCAATACCTTTACTTTTACATAAATTGTCTACATTTCATAATATCCATGACCCTCCTTTGCTTTGGTTGATTAGCTTATTAACTAATAGACAATACTATTTATCTCATGCAAGTCTTTCATCTTCGATTATACTAAGAAGTCGAGGGGTCCCACAAGGATCGATTTTGTCACCCCTGTTGTTTAATTTATTTACGAGGCTCGTCCAGAAAGTAAGTTCCGTTCGGTAATAAAACAAAACTACTACATATATATTCAAAATTTTTTCTTTACCAGATTCTATGTACCTTTAACTATTTTTCCACATAGTTTCCAAGTTTATTTAAGCACTTGTCATAGCGCTCA
>JAHWFO010097477.1:203220-229515 GCA_023313115.1 Rhysida immarginata
TGTTACAAATTGAACCTTATCTATATTGCAGATACTTTGCCTTGCATTGTTGGTCATGATATACAGGGTGATTATAATTAAAGTTTAAGTTTCAAAACGCTATAAAAAAAGAACCACTTAGTAGAATGACATCCAATTTGAACGGAATGTTATTGAAGAAGGGGGAAAGCTTATGGCATAAGAAAAAAAAAGTAAGTCCAAATTTTAGCAACAGATGGCGCTGTAAGCGTCAGAATATGTAAATGAAAATACCTGTCATGCGCACGACTCATTTCATTTGTTATAAAAACGCCGGGTACACAGCTTTTCCTCATTCTGAACGTGACGCCGGAGACACTTCGATCAGTTGTGGAACATACTGTTTCTCGATTTCAACTTGTTGCTCACAACGCTGGACAGCATATTTAACATGTTTTGCGCCAGTCTCCCTCAATTTAAAAAAACGATTTAATGGACGCTTTGCACACTGAACAGTACAGTTGGTTTAACGTGTAACTTACACCTTAGCCTTTGTTTTCCGATTCATTTGTCATTTGTAGTCGAAATTCTGACGCTTACAGCGCCATCTGTTGCTAAAATTTGGACCTACTTTTTTTTCTTATGCCATAAGCTTTCCCCCTTCTTCAATAACATTCCATTCAAATTGGACGTCATTCTACTAAGTGGTTCTCTTTTTATAGCGTTTTGAAACTTAAACTTATATATATATATTGTTTGGTCTGTGCAGAGTTTTTGTGAATTGCATGTTGATACCATTGTTGATAACTATTGTTGCACAAACTTTGATCATGAGATATTTCTTATTAATATGCCCTGCCGTCATTATGAACATCGATTTATTATCGATAATTATTATTTTTTCGAAATCTGAGGTAGACAGTGACCTTCCTCGTGCTTTGAAGGTCATGTATGCAAAGTTTCATCAAGATCGGGATAAAACTGTAGATTTGTATAAGAAAAAAACCCAACCCAGAAGCCCACAACCAAACATCCTTCTTTATATATAGGCTGTGGCTACGTTCACGGCTACCGTGAAGGCGTAACAGCTCACGACAGTAAGGAGTGGCATCCTTTTTATGAGAAGTGACGTCACAGTTGTTGCCGGGAGTTGGAAAGAAAAAAAATGGAAACATTTTTTGTAGGGGGGGAGGGGGAGATGTAAACCTTTATAACTCAGAACTGGCTCATTACAACAAGAGTTATTACAAACAAGTGATTTACAAAAAAAGATTGCCTTAATGTGAGGAGTAGGGACGTTGCGATACAACTGATATGAGTAAGTATCGATACTTTACTTTCGATATTGGCAGTATCGGTATCGATATGGGTTATTCGATAATATCGTGGTATCGAAAAAAAAACATGAGTATCGGTATATAGTATCGGTACTATTATTAAAATTTTAGAAATATATATTGTAAATTTTAGAAATATATATTTTAAATTTTAGAAATATATATTTTAAATTTTAGAAATATATATTTTAAATTTTAGAAATATATATATAATGTTTCAATGTTTACTTCTCTATTATCGTTGTACATTATACTTTTGTGTATTTTATTTACCATCTCCAAAGTCTAATGGATTAAGAGGTTTAATTCATGTAGGCTTTGCAACCAATTTAGAAATTAAACATTATAATCTTTGCAACAATAAACAACAGCTTTTCATTTTGTAAGCTGTCACTTGTAGAATATATAGGGTGTTTATGAATATGTTCCAGAGACCAAAACAAGCAGAAAATGTCATATGAACATGGGGTCGAAGACTCCTCTTTCTAAAGTATAATGGTTTGAAGGTATCCTATAGTAGAAGAAGCACTGCGACAATTCAAAGAAACGTCTGAAGAAAATTGTGTTCTCCTGATGTGCACGACTTCCTTTTAATCTAACAGAGGCCATTTTGATCATTTACTATGATGTATTGTCTTGTTTTATCGTAGAAACAATAAATTATCTCCCCCCCCCACCCCGAGGAGGGTATAGGAAAGTAGCGGAAGCTCAGAGGTGATGTATTTTTATCCCTTTATCTTCACTTTTAAATATCCCAAATTTTTTAATCAGAAAATTGATTTTCTCGAACATAGTATTCGAATCAAAAAATGTAAAAGAGCCCTCTCTTCATTCGTTTCTCACCATTGCCTATAGAAGGACATATCATATGGCTTATGTTGCCATATTTCTAAAGACCAAGTGACTGCCACCCCCACAATTCCGACACTACTGGGACAATTTATCCCAAACTTCACAGTAATCTGCTTATCGAATTTCACTCTGGTACCATGTAGACCATTGGCTCCCCTCTAACTCCCACCTCCGTAATTCCGATCCCAGTGGGCTAATCAAAACCAAATTAAATAGTGAAGGAGGACATGCCTATGGTAAGCGATATTCAAAATTTCGACTTTCTACATGAATAAATGTAGAAAATATGAAGGGAACAGGCAGATGGATAGACAAACGGGCATTGTGAAACCAATAAATCATTCCACAACTTAATAAATCACACAATTTGCAACACCTATAGGATTTAGAGTTAATTTCGTCTACTGCAGGACACCTTTAAACCAATGTAACTCTAGAATGATGCGTTTTCGACTCAATGCTCATATGATATTTTGTGCTTGCTTTGGTTCCCAGAACATATCCAAAGTTTGTACAGTCTATTCAGAAACATCCTGTATACAGTTCAATATTACTTGAAACTTAAATACATGCAATAGTGCTTGCTTTATAAGAGTATCGAATTGATACGATACTCTCTGTATCGATACTTTATCTTTGATATCGATGCTGAATATCGATATCGAAAAGAGTATCGCAACGTCCCTAGTGAGGAGTCGAATTTATTGAGTTTGTTTCGCTGGTATGAATGCTACAGCCAAAACAAATTTTGGAAAAAAAAAGTTAATATCTCCAAACACGGTTTACCAATTGTCATAAAAATACGTCAAGGCACAGTATAAAGTACTCTCAAATATTAATTTGGTTCTGCTTTTTACAGTTTCGAGGAGATAGTTGCAGCACAAAATTAGTCATTTAAATATAGACTGATTTTTTTTTTTTTTTTTTTTTTAATTTCAATGTACACGTATTTTCTGGAATCATGAGTTTTCAAATCAATTTCAGAAAGAAAAAAATTGAGTTGGGGAAACGAATACATAGGCCCTCACTCTTAATGCCTTTTAATGCCCCTAACAAGGGGTAGGCCAACAGTCGTCATAATAAAGTTTACAAAATCAAAGTAATAAATATTGTTACTAGCTGAAAACCCGGCGTCACCCGGGACTTAACTTATCCTCTTGTTGGGTTGACCTGCCTCATATTAAAATATCCATTTTCACCACCGGGAAATATCACGGGATACTTTAGATCTCATCTTTCCTTCGAAGTTTCCTTGCCCCTGACGTGGAAGTTCTTATACCCTCCTGCTCTAGACGAAGCTCCCAGTATTCAGATGTTCCCGATGCCCATTTGTCTTTTAGCTGCAGAGTTTCCTGACCAATACTCGTTCTTTCTCTTTCTCTTTCCTTTCCAAACACACAAAAAAATACACAAACTTTAGTCGTCTAGACATTTGTTAAAGGGCTCAAGGGACACACACGTTTCTGCTTTGCCTCCTCGATAGACACTTCCCTATCCTTACCGTCTGCTATGCTCATTTTATGTTCAATAGCATATAACGAATGTTTTGTCATTGCATCATAATTTTATGCTCATTCTATCCTATCCTATGCTCGAGTTTTTGAAAATAAAGTTCGGTAGTTGGTAGATCTGTTCACGAAATGTCAAATATTGGCGAGACTCAGTGGCTTTTACGTACATCTATTACTGTGGCTAAAAGAAAAATCGCATCCCAACCAAATTGACGATATTACTACTGCAGAAATTCCTGATGTCAGCAGTGACAAAAAACTACTTCGACACAGTTATCAAAAACATGATCCACGGGCCATTCGGGCACACAAAAACAATCATTCCCATGCATGAAGGACGGGAAGTGAACCAGGAAGTATCCCCGGGCGCTACAGATGCTATTTATCGCCAATCTTACAAAATTTGAATAAAACCAAACGTCAGTACTTATTCACAAAGCAAAAAATAAAATCCGAATTGCAAAGCAAATCAAAGTCCGTGAGAATAGCTAAAATGTATTAATATCAATACGATACCAAACAACAACAGCATCGCAAATTAAACAAATCTAAACCCGTAAAACACAGAAGATAAACATCAATAATTATACGACAGGTAACCCCTTAGGGCCTAGATCAGGCGTGTCCGGCGTCTAACAACGCTAAGGTGAAGTTCGGCAGACACGACTTCAAGCGCGTTTTAAACAAAGTTTTAAACACAAGGCACTACCATCTATTGACAAAGTTCAGAACTAAAGTGTTATTATGGTAACATTAAAGTTATTATGTTTGGTCACTTCACAAACTATTGGGCAAACCTATCCAAAAAGGGGTAAACAGTATGGTATTTATCTCTAATTTATCTAAACGCTATTTGCCTTTATTCTTTAAGCCACTGTTGAAAACTATGTTGAATAATAAAAATTCTAAGTAATGGTTTAAGATAATTAGGTTGCAATAACTGAATTAAAATGTTTTTTTAAACTTTGAAAATTGACATTACAAAAATCAGAGAAGTCATCATATAATTTTATGTTCAGATACATGATTTTACTTTTCAAATGTAAAAAACCATGTTTTCAATGAAAGGATATTACATTTTAAAGAAGAAAAAAATCTCTTTGCTATCCAAAGTTTATTATACAAATAAAAATATTGCAACAATTAAAATTCTTCTGTTCATCCTGACTTTAACAATAATACTGTCTTAACAATCGAAACAATTCCTTTTCCATTAGCCAATAGGATCGCTTGAAGCTACACAGACACAAACAAACAGACTTTTGGTTTTATATATATAGATTATCATCCCCCTGTTTACTTGTGAATTTACCCCCCCCCCCATCATCCCCGTTCACCCACTAAGAAATTTGTACTCCAATAAGTTTGTGTATTCAAATATTGAAAATTAAATACTATAAATCTTGGAAAAATTATGACCCCCTTTATTTATTATTTATATAATTTAGCAAACAGAATGCGATTTCCAAAATTGAAAAAATGTTTTTTGTTGCTGTTAATTTATAAAACTCTCCAACTCTTGATACGACTTGAAACTTCTTCCTATTGAACATATTTTTCCAGTTGAACATTTGCACAATATGTTCGTTCACTGCTACAGCCGTCCGCTGCATGAAAAGTGCCGCGAAACAACTCCCGGCAATAATTTAGCCTACGAGAAAATCTTAGGCTACGCGGCAATAACGTGTGACGTCACTCCTTACTGTCGTGAGCCATTATGCCTTCACGGTAGTCGTGAACGTACCCACTGTGTTATATATAAGAAGCATTAAAAAAAAAACGAGCCGTAGTCTGGAATATGCAAACCGGTGACAGAATGGTGATATTGTTGCATGTGCAACAAAGAGTGGTTCTGACAAGAGCGTGTAAGTTCTCAGCCTGCTGCTAGAGGGTGACGGTGGAAGTCTCATGACTATACAAAGGAAGCAGAAGCAACCGTCAATCGTCCAACGGTCATTCGCATTTTATAAGCAGTGAATAAGTGAAATGGAGGAGTCAAAAGAACAACAAAGAGGTGTCGTTCGTTTTCTGACAGCAGAAGGAGTAGGGGGGAACTGATATTCATCGAAGAATGTCACAACTGTACCGTGAACACTGCATGTCCCCTGCAAGGGTCAAGGCATGGCACAAGCGGTTCAGGGAAGGACGGGTGTCATTAGCCGATAGTTCTCGGTCACCCTCCATACAATCCAGACGTCTCTCCCTGCGATTATGCCATTTTTGATCCCCTGAAAAAGGCTCTGAGGGGCAACCGATTCACGTCGACGACGTCAAGCAGTACGTGCGGAACTGGTTCACAACACAGCCCCGGGAATTTTACGAGACAGCGGTTAACTTCCTTGTGTCGCAGTGGGGCAAGTGCCTCAACAGCCAGGGCCAATACACTTCTGACATACAGGCACTGGTTTATGTTCCTAGGCCTCCGGCTCGTTTCTTTTTGAACGCTCCTTATACTGGGTGTTTCAAAAATGACCGGTATATTTGAAAAATCAATAAAAACTAAACTGGCAGCGATAGAAATACACCGTTTGTTGCAATATGCTTGGGACAACAGTAAATTTTCAGGCAGACAAACTTTCGAAATTAGTAGTTACAATTTTCAACAACAGATGGCGCTGCAGGCGATTTGAAAGATATAGAAGAAAACACAGTCTATGAGTTCGCCATTCTGTAGTAAGTGTGTGCTGTTCATAGATTGCAAGTTTGCTGTGAAAAAATGGTTTATTCCTTAGAACAGAGGATTTTTCTAGTGTTGAAATTCCACCGCCTAGAACACAGTGTTGTTGGAACAAGACGAAGTTTTCAACAAAAGTTTAATGTAACCAAAGGACCGAAAAGCGATACAATAAAGGATCTGTTTGAAAAATTTCAATGGACTGGGAACGTGAAGGATGAACGTGCTGGAAAGGTAGGGCGACCGCGTACGGCAACCACAGAGGGCAATGCTCAGCTTGTGCAACAGGTGATCCAACAGCGGCCTCGGGTTTCCATTCGCCGTGTTGCAGCTGCGGTCCAAATAAAGCCAGCATCCACGTATCATCTCATGCGCCAGAGTTTACACCTCTATCCATACAAAATTCAAACTCGGCAACCCCTCAGCGCTGCTTCCATTAATGCACGAGAGACATTTGCTAATGATATAGTGCAAAGGATTGATGACGGCGATATCCATGTGGGCAGCATTTGGTTTACTGACGAAGCTTATTTTTAATAAACAGAACTGGTGCATATGTGGAACCGAAAACCCCCATGTTACAGTCCCATCGTCCCTGCATCCGCAAAAAGTAATGGTTTGGGCCGCCATTTCTTCCAAAGGACTCATTGGCCCATTTTTCAAATCCGAAACAATTACTGCACCACGCTATCTGGACATTCTTCGTGAATTTGTGGTGGTACAAAATGCCTTAGAGGATACTGCGAACACCTCGTGTTTTATGCAAGATGGTGCCCGGCCACGTCGCACGGCCGACGTCTTTAATTTCCTGAACGAACATTTCCATGATCGTGTGATTGCTTTGGGCTATCCCACACAAACAGGAAGCGGCGTGGATTGGCCTCCCTATTTGCCAGACATGAACCCCTGTGACTTCTTTCTGTGGGGACACTTTCAGGTGTACCGCCACAATCCAGAAACAATTGAACAACTGGAGCAGTACATCTCTTCTGCATGTGAAGCCATCCCACCTGAGACGTTTACACGGATTTCTGGTAATTTCGTTCTGAGACTATGCCATATTATTGCTGCGCATGGTGGATATGTGGAAAATATCGTAGTTTAGATTTTTCTAGACTGCAGTGCCATCTGTTGTGGAACATTGTAACTAATTTCTAAAGTTTGTCTGCCTGAAAATTTACTGTTGTCCCAAGCATATTGCAACACATGGTGTATTTCTATTGCTGCCCGTTTAGTTTTTATTGATTTTTCAAATATACTGGTCATTTTTGAAACACTCGGTATATAGACTAGAAGAGGCACCCAGCATTGCCCAGGATATTTATCGTACGTAAAGAGAACGTCAAGAAGTTCAATAATATTTCAAATTGGTTTTCAGTATTGTTACAGTTTCTTGCTATGGACGAAGCTCCCATTGTTCAAATGTTTCCGACGGACAGATAGCTTTTCCTCTTCTCGGATTCATATTTCCAATGTGCTGAACACGAATATTTCCAATGTGCTGAACACGAATATGACTAAGAAAAACATGAATTGGCTACGGTTTCTGTAATGTGTAAAAGAGGAATGACGATTTTGTGTGGTCCTGCTAATGATGGCTGTTGTACATTCGTTTTTCCAAGCTTAAAATATGATGATTCATCATGTTTGTATTTATTATTCCAGTAATTTTTTCTTGCACTCTGTATTTTGTAAGCCTAGCTGTGATAGAATTATCACATGTTCCGCTTTTTTTTTTGTGTATTTTGTTTTAAGCCTAGCTTTATATTCATTTGCCTGTGCGTCGCCATCCGTTTCCTCACCTGCATTGTTGTGGAGCTTTGCTTCCGTGCTCTTCGTTTTCTACAGTTTTGTGACTGTTTCCAGCTTTTCCCGCTAGCGAGCGCTTGCGTGAACGGACCTAATAGTAAACTATCTCTAGCTTTTCATCCTCTAGCCAATCAGGAGCGATCTCTGTGTTGTGCGCACGTTTCAAATCGGCACCAGAATCCTCCCAGGATTCAATTCAGGAAGCTAAAATCCGTATATATGGTTCTGGAGTTTGCATTATGGCTACGGGCTGTCCAGCAAGAACATCATGCTGCAGGAGAGATGAGAAGATTCACCTGATACCAGCCCCGCTTGATGTGGAGATGCCATCCCCGGAGATGATTGAAGACCAACACGGCCTAGGCAGTTGGGTTGCCGAACCATCTAGGCCTAACGTCTTCCCTCCCTTCTGCCTACGGAGCCCTTCTGACGAAGCCGTCGTTGTGGATACGCCAGCGGCATGCATTTGGTCTCTGCGTGCTTGCCAGTCATCGTCTTTCCTTTTTTTCCCGTGGATGGACACTGCCAGCAAGAGATCTTCAATTGTGCTTTGTGTTTTCTTTTCCTGGTGGGACACTGGCCAGTTATTTGTGAACTCGTGATTGGTAGTGAGCTCTTCTTTGCGGTGGAGTGGTGGCCCGTCGTTAAACGTTTCTTCAGGTGAAAAGAACTCTCATATCTATTTATACTCTGTTGTTTTGTGGCTATGGCATTTTAATGATTATTCAAACTTGTTTTTTTTTAATGTTTATTTTATATTGACATGGTAACTTTGGTGGGAGGCTTAGAGTCATTTATTATTTAGTGAACAGCGGCATTTTTTTTGTTTATGTTTATTTGTTCTTAAGCCTCACTTGTTAGGTAGTGGGTACCATGTCGTTATTGTTGCTTAGTTTTTTGTATTGTAATTAATTTTTTTTTGAGTTTATCTGTTATTCTAGGCACGCATGTTAATTCGTTGCTGGGAGGCTAACATTGTTTTGCTATGTTGGTAAGGCTTATATTTACTCTATTGTTTGGCTTATTTGTAAAGACCTTCATTTGGGAAGGCATATTTTGAAGCCCCTCATTTAGGAAGGCTTTTCTTTTTTGTTTGGCACTTTGTAAAGCTAGTTTTATTTTCTCGTTGCACTCTCTTTACAGTAAGTTAATTGTGTTCTTACTGGGTATCATAAAGGATTCCAAGAGGTCATATTGGCAGATGACCTGGGAGCACAACGTAGTTTATTTATTCACATTATGTAGAATGTGAAGTGGGTGATTTATTCACCAAGTATGCTTCAGTGCCCTTGTGAGTTATTTTGTGTAAGCCTATTTCTATTAAAGCCTGTCTGGGTTATGCCTCAATTTATTGTTTATTACGAATTTCAAGCGTTGCATCTGTTTAGTTTGTTTTTTGGGAAAGGGGGGAATTTGGTATTCCTTTAATTAGGAAGTAGTCATGTTATTGTTTATTTCTATACTTTATTTGATTGAATATTGAGAAAAGGGAGTTCTTTTTGTTATTGTGATGTATAGTGTTTATTTGTTTCTTGAACTCCTTAATGCCTTAGGTTTAGTTGGGAATTTAAGCTCATGTTGTCTTTGTATAGCTTATTGATGTTTATTTTGGGATAGGGAGTAGCCCTTTTTATTTGTGAGCTTTAAGTGTGTGACTTATTGTGAATAATATTTATTTCAGTGAGGTAAGGAGCTTATTTATGTTATTTTGCTTTTGAACTCTGAACTTTAGGGTTACCGTGTTCCTCCCTTCAAAAGGACCACACAGCACTGTTTTGTGCTCAGGTGTATATAGTATTCATTTAATTTCTTGCTCCTATTTTTATTGTATTCAATTCTTTTTAATCCTCACATTTTAATTGTTTTAATCTCACATTCACTTGCTTGTATTTTTTTGTTTTTATCTTATTATTTTAATAAAGATCACATTCTTTATATTTATGTTCTGACTCCCACTTTCTTGATGAGTGTGACTCCCACACCTTGGGGTCACACATTTCGTCACTTATTTATTTATTTACTTGATTTCTTCGCCGACTATTTGATTTAGTTCTTCGTCTGCTTGTTGGATTGTGCGTTCCAATTTCTCATCATTCATGGAGCATTTCGGAGCTTTGAGCTGTTTATTCTGGTGTGGTTTCGTCATTTTCCACCAGATGGTGTTTGGGAAGCCCGAACCGATTAATAAGCGACTTAGTCAGCGGCAAGCCAATCGTCGACTGACTTCAGGAGCTGAACCAATCAGGAGTGCACTCTGACTTGTTCACGAGATTCAGCCAGAGCTGGAATCCGTTCTTGTTGAATGAAAGGTGATGCATCTTGTTTGTGGACACGGGCAGCCAGCAACAACATCATGCTATTGGACGTTTAACTGACGTAGCACCTGACAACCAGCCCCACTGTTGGAGAATGCCTTTCCCGGGACATGACAGCGCCAGTATTGCCAAGACAATGGAGATGACAATAGCCCCATTGATCCTTGAGTAGGTCTAGTATGATGCAGGCACTTGCCTGCGGAGCTCTCCTTCCTTCGCCGTCACTGCTTAATCGTCTGCGGCAGGCACGGTCCCCTCCTTCCGTGCTTGTCAACCTTTGTTTCGTCGCCGTAGATAGGACTTTGCCAACAAGATAGTTAGCCGGACAGTGTCTAGTGGTGTCCTTATACTAGCCTGTCTATCTTAGACTTGTGTGCGGTGGAGTTTTCTTCTTCAGCGGTGGACAGGTGGCCCGTCGTTCTGCAATCTTCAGTCAGGTTTTTGCATGGACTTTTGTAAATATGAACATTTCTATCTTTAAGCCATGGCTTTTGTTTTGTAATAGTAGTATTTACATTATTTCAAGTGCTTATCATTTGCTGTTGTTCTTTCTTATTATGATTTTAGTACGCTATGGTGATTCTGTGGCGGGAGGCATGCGGGTTAATCTTATTTTTGGGATGCTAATCGTTTTTTATAGACCTTCATTTTGGAAGTGCTTTGTTGGCCTTGGAGTGGTTTTATGCCTCATTTAGTTTGATATTAAGAATTTTAATGGAGTTAGTTGAGTTTGTTATTTGGAATGGCTTTTTTTATGAATTATAGAATTACTTAGTAATTTTGTTGTATGTATTTGTTTGTTTTTTTTTGTATTGTTTTTCCTGCGTCATGGCATTCCTGTGGTGGAAGGTTTACGTTTGGGTGGTAACTTTGGTGGAGGGAGTTGGTTAACCCTTTTGGAACTTTTTTTTGTAAGTGAATTCTGTTGTGCTACTGTGATGTTCCATTTAGTTGGAAGTCACGTGTGTTCGGCAGAGGGGGTGGATTTCGGGAAATGTTATTTTAGGTGCGTTTCGGTATGTAAGGAGGGGAGTAAAGGTCGGTCGATGAGATGGTCTTTTGTTTATTGGATAAAATGTCGTGTTGTCGATCTTGCTTTTAGTTTTTAGCCTCAGTGTTGCGTGTGGTTGATTGGGTAATTGTTGTATGGAGTGTGAGAATTGCGTGTGCGAATGTTTTGTTTGTTGCACATGTTTAGTGTTGTTATTGTTGTTTGGTATTTTTTTTGGCATTCCAGCGACGACTTCTGAGCGGAGTGAATTAGTGTAGCGGGAATAAAAGCCGACATGATTCGAACTCCATGATCAGAAGTTTGAGCTGGGATGGGGGTTGCTCGTTGGTTTAATTATGTTGTAGTTCCGGTTACTATTGATACGGATAAACAAATATGATTAAATTAAATTTTGAAGTAACTAATTGTCCAGTTTTTAAAGATGAGGGTTAGCGAAGCGAGCATAGGAGAGACGAAACTGAGACGGAACTTGCTTGGTAGTGTTATCATGGAGATGTGACGACTTCGAACGATCTTTCAAGGAGACAGCATGTGAGCTTGGAGCCAGAGAAGAGGATGATGGGTAACATTGTGAATGACGGAACATTTGGTGAGTAGAACTTCACTAATTTTCTAACGACGTAGAAAGCCACGAGTGTAGCGACCTATGAATGGGCCTACATAATCGTGAATTTGGGACCTCCGACCATAATTCACGTGATTCTGTGGGTTATCTCACGCTTGACGTGCAGACTTTTGAACGTTGTATAATAGAAAAAAAAGGTTCACTTATAAAGAACTGTAAATGGTTCAACGACACTGATTAATGTTATTAGCATCATAAAATGTAAAAACTAGTCTATTACATATTAATTTTCCTTTATATATGGATATCAATCATATTTAGACTGATTGGAGAACCAAAAGAACGGAAGCACGAGGGGAAGCATACGCACGAGCACCAGCATACGCACCGTGAATATAAAGCCACATGTCGCGGATTTAAAGGCTGTAGTTTGCTCAGAGCTCGCCAGTGGCATGCCAATCAAAAATGCTCGTTCCCACCAAGCAGTTAGAATATTTAACTCGGAGACGCGAACCTAATATATAAAACTTGGTGTCACTGTGTGGGGGGTTCCCACCCCTGTCTTGGATGCTGTGATATGGTTCATTGGTATACCGCATCAGATCTAAACATCATGATTTGGATCGTACATTAAACTAGGAATTTTAGTTGATATTTGCATGGCTGGATCGTGTTAATGTGATTTGTTGTGTATCTTGCTGGGGGGGCCCCTTCGAGTTTATCTTAAGAAATATGGTTTGGTATAGCAAAATGCATTTTTGTATTTACACTTAATGGAAATAAACTGGAACGTTTTCTTTTTACGCACGTTTTGAATTCTTGTAGTCTTAAATCACTGGTCCCGAACCCTTGATCGTCTCACTCTCCAGCATTGTTCTTAATATGTGTGCCCAGGCACATTACCTGGAGGGTGGGACCGTCACACTACGACAACCTGTTGGTTGTTTGTTTACGTTACTGTTGTAAGTTGTTCAGTTGTTGCAGATCGTGGGGAAAGTTTGGATCCTACACTTTGTGTTATAGGTTGTGTTTTTGACTATTTGTAGTCTGTTTGTTCCCTTTGGGCTTTAATCTTGACATTGAGCACTTACATTGGAGGCCAGAATGATTCCTTTTTGTTTAGGTAATGTTCCACATATTTACTGTGTGTGTGTAAATTGGTGGGAAGTTGTCTTTGTTTTCCCTTTTATTATATTGTGTTGTCATCAGTGGATGGGAAGTTGTATTGTTTGTTTAGGCCTCATCTGATTTGTTGTTCTTAGACTGCCATGATGATTTTTTTTGTAAGTATTGATCATATATTGATTTTTTTGTATTTACAAGATGCTTTATAATTTATTTGTTGTATAGAATTATATCGTATTAACTTATTTAGAACTGAATTGACTGTATTTTTTGTAATTAATTTGTTTTTTTTAGTGTTTTAAATAAACTCTCTTTATTCCTTTTCTCCAAGTATAACTTGTATTGAGTTTTTTTCTTTTGACGAGTGTGACTCCCATGCATTGGGGCCACACGTTTCGTCACAAAAACATGCTCTCGGAGGCAAAACAATTATTCTGCTATCGTATAGACAAAGAAAACACAGTTTTTGTATATCCCTGTGTAGTAATTAAGGATTATGGATGAATGGAAACACGAAGACAAGTATTATAACAAAATAAAAAGAATTTAATTGAAACATTAATTTTGGATATACATAAGAGATAAGATCGATTCCCCAAAAAATTACACAAAGGTTGCAATATAAATGACTAACGTTCTAGGCCTGTTCTTCTCCAGTCAATAAAGTTTTAGCACAGCGATCAGGATATTCGGTAATGTCGGATTTTACTCACGCTATGAGGGCAGGTCCTCCATGGCATCCGGTCTCCTCACACGAAATGGCAGTCTAGGCAGGAGAAGTTTTCTTTTGCACCTTCTCTCTCTCTCGTTTCTATTGCACGTGTGTTGGTCTCACAAAAAAAAAGGTTTCTCTTTCTCCCGTGCGCGAATTTCTAAAATACTCACACCATGATTGGTTACCAGCCACAATGGATGCCACGCCTTCTGGTGGCGAGCGCTGGAAACGCTCATTCTGTCTGTCGTCGCTGAGCTGATAACATCATGTCAGTCACACAAAGCAAGAGCACGTGGCGCACTATCGGGAGGTTCCTTGCCAGCTTCTTAACATTTAACTGGCATGAATGCCACACACCTTCCCCCTTACGGGTGTCTCTCCGGCTGTCTCCCCAGATGAAGATTTCTGTAATTGATCCGGTGTCGCTCTCTCAATCCTTCTTGGAGCCTGGGCTGAGCTTCTTCCTGCTCTGGTCTGCCCACTTGTGTTGCTACTCTAAGAGGCTGCTCACTCTCCTCCATTTAGGGTGGATGTTCTGGTTGTCTCCTCAACTTGGTGCGGGGTATCCGGATCTCTTCCTCTTCCTCCTCATTGTCACTGTCTTCATTTATTTTCATAACCTTCCGTTTACTTTGATAATTTCTGGGGCGACGCACCTCACCATAGCATGGTTTTAGTCTATCGACATGTACCATTTGTCTATCCTTCTCTCTTATGCCTTGTATCTTAAAATTAACCGGAGAAGTTTTGGCCAAGATTCTAAACGAACCCTGATAACGGCGTCCTAATTTATTTTTTCCTGTCCCCAATATGAGCAACCATACCTTATTCCCCTCCCTGAAGTGTTTTAATTTTCTCCCAACATTCCTTCTATTTATGTTTTCCCTCCTGTACTGGTCATCCCTTCTCATAGCAATAGCACATGCCTTCTCCAGTCGCTTCACTAGACCAGAATGATACTCCTCCATATCCTGATTAGCAACAGTTTTCTTATCTCTATCCCATGATAACGGTGTCCGAGGGTCGAAGCCATGCAGCAGAAACACTGGAGTTTCATTAGTATTTTTATTATATGTCGTACGTATCGAGAATAGAACCACTTCGAGCATCTCATCCCACTTTTCCTTCTCGTCATTACACAGGAGGCGAAGGGTCTCACCAATACTACGATTTAAGCACTCCACTAAGGAATTGGAAGTGGGACGGTGGGCAGTGGTAAAGTGCTGATTGATTCCCAGCTCCCTATAAGCGTTCTGAACCAGCTCAGAAGTGAAGTTGGCCCCCCCCCCCCCTGTACCTAATGAGTCCTTTAGGGACCCCATATCGACAAATTATTTTGTCCGAAAATGCCCTTGCTACCATTTCGGCTATTTGGTTTGGGATGGCCGCCGTCTCGGGATATCTGGTCATTACATCGATGAAGACTGTGATATACTTATTCCCATTGTCAGATTCTGGAAGAGGACCTATCACATCCCACGCTACCTTTTCAAATGGGTATGTTGCCCTGATACCCTCCTGAAACGGGGCCTTACCCTGGTGCAACTTACATTGTTGACAGATAGGACACTCTTTAATGAAGTTTTCAATGTCATCATACATCTTGGGCCAGTAATATTCCTTTTTCAGGGCCCAGACAGTCTCATTGATGCCCTTGTGTCTTGCTAGACAGTTACTGTGGGCCCCCTCTATCATCTTGATTCTCATGTCTTCTCCCACGCAAAGCTTCAACTCACATTTTTTTTTAGAATTAGGCCTTTCCACATTAGCTTACCCTGCACCATTGTATGGTCTTTGTACCACCTTGGCTGGTTCATAATTTCCTTAAATACGGGGTCTACTCCTTGTGATTTGACAATCTCATGGGTTAGATTGTCCATGCTGATGCTTACTACCCTGTGACAGTAGCCCGGGATAATAAGTCGGCTATTCCATTTTCCAAGCCTCTAACATGCTCAACAGTGAGGTTGTATCCTTCAATCTCGATGGATCAGCGGAGCAAGTGCTGATTTGTACCACTCATGGTCTTAACAAATGAAAGAAGTTTGTGGTCCGACATGATCCTCACAGGGAAGCCTAAGATAATTGACCTGAAGTGTCTTACAGCCATAATGATGGCTAGGGCTTCCTTCTCGATGGTACTATAATTGAGTTGGCTTCCATTCAATTTTGAGCTAAAGCATGCAATTGGTTGAATCTTACCCTCATGTTCTTGGTGCAGTGCAGTGCCAACTGCCATTTGAGATGCATCCGTGTGGAGAATGAATTCTTTGCTATAGTCAGGCAATATTAGAAGTGGGGAAGTGCTCAATGCTAGCTTGACCCTTTCAAATGCATTCTCACACTCTTCATTCCAATCGAACCTTGCCCCCTTTTTAGTTAGCGCTGTTATTGGTAGTAGCGTCTCTGATAGGCCTTCCAAGAAGGGCCTGTAAAAGTTGACAGCACCAAGCAGAGATCTTACTTCTATAATATTTCTAGGAGGTGCTATCTGCAGTATGTCAACAACATTGCCAGGATCAGGTTGGACACTCTCAGCAGATATCACATGCCCCAAATATCTAACTGAGCTCACGCAGAATTGGCACTTAGAGGGTTTCATGATTAAATTCTTGCAATCAAATTTACAGAAGACCCAGGCAAGAAGCTTCATGTGCTCTTCAAAGGTTTGCGAATAAACGAGCACATCATCCTGGAACACGAAGATGCCAGCTCCCAAGCGTTCCCCTAGCAAATCTAACATGAATGCCTGAAAGGCATGTGAAGAGTTGCATCCTCCTTGGGGCATCCTCGCCAATTGGTACTTTCCCCAAGGAGTCTGAAATCCAAAATATTCACGAATATGAGGTGCTATGGGGACCTGAAAATATCCACTACGGAGATCTATTACAGAAAATAATTTCTGTCCATGTACTTTCCGGAAAATATCATGCGCAACTGGCACTGGAAGATCCAATCGTCCTGTGACCTCATTCACTTTTCGCAAGTCAAGGGTCATACGAATCTCCTCGTTGTCCTTCTTAACAACGTGAATGGGAGAATTCCACCTCGAGGTACTGGGCTCAATGATCCCTGCTTCTAAATATTTTTTTATTTGTACTTTAAGTGCTGGCATATAGATTTCTGGGATGGTGTATTGGCGAACAAAAATTGGCTTAGATTTATCTATGGGGAAGTCAACAACAAAGTCACGCACCCTCTGCAGGGCTTCAACTTCCTGGCCAAAGCAGTCAGAGAAATTATCCAATAGTTTTTCTACAATCCTGCGCTGCTTAGCATCTATTGTATTGGCTATATTTGGGTGATCGCACTGAACATTATTACACTCAATCAGCACGCGATTGATTATGTTCCCCCCTATCACACCATCATAGTCCCGATCCCCTAGATCCATGCAAAAGAATGGTTTTATGCCCAGGTCCCCTTCCTCAGTCTCTACTCTGGCTTTAATGGACTGGTTTACAAGCTTTAAGTGGCCGTTAATGTCCTTGACCATAACATTCTCCTCTTGCCATTGAGAGTCTCCTTTTAATTCCCTTACTACTTACTGATCGATGATTGAGATCCCTGACCCAGTGTCTAGCATCATTATGCACGTGGTGTCTGCTATCTTAGCCTTAATTCTATAAAGGCCCTTACTGCCTTTCTTGACTTTGTTATGTTGTGACTGCCCTTGTGATGTCACGTCACTAATTGGTTTGGCTCTTACCTCCCACTTGCTATATGTTTCCCTAACCGTGACAATCTTTACTTAATTCAAGAGCACCCACAACACACGTTAAATCCTAACTTGTACTCCCTTAATATTACCTACACTACCATCACAATTCCCTCTGTTGCTTACTTAGATCTAACACTATAACTTATTCTTAAACTCTAATGGACTTCCAATACTCTCTTACCTGTGCCGCAATTATTTTTTTTTATTTCGATCGTATAGTGGTAGTTACCTTTTTCCTTCCCCCCGAATATTATTATAAGGCCAGTTAAATTTACCCCAAGACAAGGATCCAAAAAAAAAAAAAAAGAACAACTTACGCCCTAGTTCCCTTTATTAACACCATCCCATTTACTCTCTATTCTGCTCCTGGTTGCAGGTCGGACTTATAGTAAAAAAAAAAAATTATTACTTCCCCTTTTATGCTAGTCAATAATATGCACTCAATTGTACCCCAAAGTGTAATAATTATATATCAACAATTTAGCCTTAAAGGTAAATTTTAAACAAGACAACTTCAGCAAATCTATATTTAAAACATTTATTAGATAAGCAATAAAATAAGTAAAAAGAAAATAAACCGTTACAGACAACAAGAATTATTCTCCTCCCCTTCCATTAAAATATTCTCACAATAAAAAAAAAAACAAAAAACAAAATATATCATACTTTATCAATCCTTTTGCATAACATAAGATTAGTATATTCTTACACCACTAGAATTTTCCCTCTCCCTTGGTTCTCTATAACCATTAACTTCTTAGGTTCATAATTTGGCTGTCTCTCTCTCTCGACTTACTTACTAACGACAAATTATCATGCTTAACTAACATAGACTCAATGAGCAAGAATGTCCTAGTTTAACTCTCAAGGCAAACCCCAGTCTCTTTTTTTTTCACAATTATCATTCCCTGTATTCAGTAATACTTTCCGCGCAGGCCTGTAATTTAGTTTGTGCACTTATGTGTTACATTGACACATCTGATGTCGGCATGATGATTTCAGCTGAATTACGTGGGCTACGGTCACTTTCCTTCTCCTCGGACTGCTGCGGGTTCTGGCCGATACGTCGGGGTGCGTTGATTCCTTCTCTCTCTCGGTGTCGATGCTGCTCCGGTCGCGCTACGCGGTCAGGCCTGCCTGGCTTTACTGCCTCCACGTGTCCTCCCTCTCAAGCACAGTAAATGAGAGGTGCACGCCGAGAGAGACAGCACAGGTCAAACACAACTAGGTACCCCGGCTCAGGGAGCTCGATCCAGTTTCTTGCCGTGTACCCCTGTGTTCTAGTCACCTGTTGCCAAACCCCTGATCACGTCCGCTTACCCCTTGCTTGCTCACTTGTCGTCATGCGGGATCGGATAGGCCCACCCGGCCGTCTGGGTCGCTGGTGCCGTCGTCTCGCCCGTCGTCTCCCATTTGTCGATCTCTGATTCCTCCAGCTGCTCGTTGTCGACTACACGCTTTGAAATCTCTCGATCATCTGTCTGTTCTCCTCTCTTTTCGTATATCATTTCCTCTCCACCTTGACCTTGATTTTCATTGTTCCTACTTCTGTTTCTCGGAACTTCCTCTTTCTTCTTTCGTTGTCTGGGCAACACCACACCTTCACTCTCTTGCTCATTGTTCATACTTTTCGTCTACTAATCCTTAAACAAAGCGGGCTCTAGGCCTACTTTTCCTAACTTGTGTAAATTACACAAAAATATGAATAAATATTTTCTCTCACTGATATACTAATACAATTTCTTTGTTTAAGCCAAGAGAGATCAGTCATTCACCCATTGGGTCCAATTGAGTTATATTCTTTTGTAAGCATTCATACCACAAAAATTTTGATTAATATAGCCTATTCAAAAACTCCCCAATTCCCTCCTTATTCCCTGATATTTCCGAGTGTCACCCCTATACGATCTTTACCTTTTCGTTTTATTTTCAGAGCCAATAATTCTTAATACAGCACACACAGATATGCCTCTTCGCATATCTGTAGTGTCGGGCCGTGTACGATAATTTAATATCGTGCACGTCCCGTCACAACTTCAACCAGATTTGTCTCATTATCTATAGATTGCCATGACTGATTTTTCTGGGCAATCATTCTCAGTTTAAATCCCGAGATCTGCAATCGCGAGCGTAGTGTCCCCTTTTATGGCATCGGTGGCACTCTATATCATTCTTTGAACTCCTCCTTCTTCCCCCTTCCCTTCCTAGCTGCACTTGCAGGGCCTCTACCTTCTTAATTAATGCCATAATGGCTTCATCCTTTTTTTTTTACTCTCTTCATCCCTAGCATTCATCTTCATCTGAATCTCACTGATCATTTTTTCTATAGTTTCAAGCTGTTTTGTCGTTCTATTTTCAGTTTGTTCTATAATATTACAAGCTATCCCATTATTACCTTCTTGTAGGTCTTCTGACTCATTAGCAATTTTTAATGCTTCTTGATATGTTTTCGGTTTTCTATATGCCAAAAAAATTTTATGGCATGGAAGCAGAGTGTCCGTAAAGCGATCACGCAGGAATCCTTCCGTTTGGCTGGCTAGTTCGGGCTTCTTTTCAATTACATCATCCCATAGCCTTTCTAAGCGACAAGCAAACTCATCTACTGATTCACGCTTTCCCTGGGTGGCATTAAAAAATTCCCTCTGAACATCCCTCTTGGTTTTCTTTGCCCCATGACCCTTCACAATTTTTCGCACAGTTTATCATGATTTTGAATTTCGTAGAACCTAAATTCACTTAGTTTTCTAAAGGCTGTTCCCTTCAGTTTCGTTTTTAATGCCCCCACCTTAATTCCTTCCTTCCAATTAGCCACTATGGCCGCACTATCTATCATAGACAGGAAAGCATTAATATCGACACTCTCTTGGTCCCCTGTGAAAGACGGGATCATGTGGGTACAACCGGCTACTGTTGGTGCTTCTCCCTCCCCACTCATTGTCGTAGTAGCCATTACTTGATCTTCTGTTCCATTCGCCATAGTCCCTGAGTTCGGGCGCCAATGTAGTAATTAAGGGTTATGGATGAATGGAAACACGAAAACAAGTATTATAACAAAATAAAAAGAATTTAATTGAAACATTAATTTTGGATATACATAAGAGATAAATTCTAGGCCTGTTCTTCTCCAGTAAATAAAGTTTTAGCACAGTGATCAGGATATTCGGTAATGTCGGATTTTACTCACCCTATGAGGGCAGGTCCTCCATGGCATCCGGTCTCCTCACACGAAATGGCCGTCCAGGCAGGAGAAGTTTTCTATTGCATCTTCTCTCTCTCGTTTCTATTGCACCTGTGTCGGTCTCACAAAAAAAAAAGGTTTCTCTTTCTCCCGTGCGCGAATTTCTAAAATACTCACACCATGATTGGTTACCAGCCACAACGGACGCCGCGCCTTCTGGTGGCGAGCGCTGGAAACGCTCATTCTGTCTGTCGTCGCTGAGCTGATAACATCATGTCAGTCATACAAAGCAAGAGCACGTGGCGCACTATCGGGAGGTTCCTTGCCACCTTCTTAACACTTAACTGGCATGAATGCCACACCTGCAGTAAACCCATCAACAGAGAGACTATCTTCAGGACAGCAAAAACCTGGCAGCCATACATGCTGTAGTTAATCCTCTCCAATAGCTGCTTCAGATTGTCGTAAGTCGCCTTCATGTAGATACCACGCCTGAACCTGGTTCCTGTTATTCAGCAAAACTGTTAGCACTATTTAACGGATAATACGTCAATATCTCTGCAACGAGAGCAATAAACTTTCTGCAATGTGATATAAGTGTTCAGTACATTAAATTCATTCAGGACTGGTTACTTTCACATAAGAAGCAATTTCCTCGTTGCCCAGTGTTATAAAAGAGCACAATACCATGTGTTTGTTTTTTTGAAGTGTCAAGTTGATATATACTTTGTTATCTCGTTATGTCGAAAGCTATCACCAGAGACCGACCGGCCTTCTTATATATCGAATCCAGTGGAAGAGGAACGGGAAGCTACCATCACGTTTTGAAGGTTCTACACTATCCAAACACACAAACAAATACACATATCCGAACATTTTTTAGGGAGCTGAGGGGAGCCACATGTATCTCTGGATTCTTCGAGAGCGACTGCCTTATCTATATCATCTATTACATACATTTTCTGTTCTTAGTTAATATTTCTTGGAAACAAATATTCTTATACTGCATCATCTTGAAAATATTGTTATATCATCACTACATTGTTTCCAAGACAATTATTTCCCCAGCGTTGATATGGAAATATATGGCAACAATAACTACTATAAAACAATCCTTTTTCTGCGTGGCAGTATATGAACATGTGTGTCTAAGTGCTCTGCAATCACCGCAATCTGAGTAGGGTTATTCACTACTTGGTAATCTGTCATTGCAATTGCACTCTGTTCTAGATGTCTTAAAGCAAATCTTGGCCATTCATCACTTTGTGTTGTCTAGGAGTAGCAGTTTCTTCTGAAAAACACATACACCATTTGTGCAGTGTCAGTTGTGTTGTGGCGAAACCAATACACCACTGAGCAAAGGTACTGCTTCCTCAGCCTCTCTCAATAGTCTTGTAACTCTCCATTATCTACAATTACTGCACATTTTAAAAATTTTCAAGGAAACGTTGAATTCCGAGAACTATCACTTTTAAGAAAAGCCTGAACAACAGAATTCTATGTGATACCTATTTACTATTATTAATATTATTGTTTATGTTATTTTGTAATTTAATTTATGATTCTCGTCTCCCGCGCTTTTGCTGAGTTGTATGTAGCCATCTTGAAAAGCAACATGCGCTTGAAAAAACGTCATTTGTTTTTTGTTAATCCTGCTGCCTTTCTTTAATGAAATACATCAATTTGAAGTTGATGAACTTTCTTTTGAGCAAGGTGAGACACAAATTTGAACTGAGGAATAACTGTGACGATGAATTTTTTCGGCGCGTCAGTAACCTTCGTTTTCGGGGATGATTGGAAGATGTTCGTGGAACGCTTTGAACAGTGGTTGGAGGTAAATGGTGTAGCTGACGAGAAGAGAGCGCCATTCTTGATTTCTGCAGTGGATGAGAAAACTTATAGATTGATGAGACTTTTGTTCAACTGATAAAGATCATGGAGAAATATGTTTGTCCGAAACCCTCAGTTTCTACGGCTCACTTTCGATTTCACCGTTTGACTCAAAACACGAGCGAATCGATACATGACTTTTTATTGCGTTTGAAAACCGTCGCGGACAATTGTGAATTTCAAGATGGTTTAATGGATAGACTGTGTGACCAGCTCATAAACGGCATTGCTTCTGAGACCCTTCAAAGAAAACTTTTGTTTGTGAAAGATCGTTCCTATGAGAAAATCGTTGAGTTGGCATTGCTTTGGGAAGCAACAGAAAAAGATGTTCAGGACATACGAGGTGAGCAAGCAGTTGAATTCAATACTGTAAATCAAGTTCCATGTGCGATTCCCAAGATGCAGCACGTTAAGACTGAAAATCGTAAGATGACTGAACACTATAAATTTCGTGAGAGGCAGGTTTCGCATACAAAAGAGACAAAAAAAATGCTCCTAAAAGAGACAGCCAGTGTCCTCCTGTTCAAATAAAACGTTTTTGTTGTGGCAGTTGTTCACATTTGAAACCACAGTGTAAATTTAAGGATTACAACTGTCATGTGTGCGGAAAAAGAGGCCATTTGAAGATCATGTGCAGAAAAACGCCATCAGTAGGTGAGTCATCAGAAGTTAAGCAAAATAGTTCTATTGTTAATGAAGATCAACAATTAAACCGTAACACCTTAAGAGTACTCCAAGTTGAAAATTCATCTATGCAAGTAAACCCCTTCATGTTCAAGTGACTGTGGATGACAAACCCATGACTTTTAAAGTAGGTACAGGTTCGGCTGTTACTATTATCGGTGAGAGTCCGTATGAAAAACATTTTAAGATGATTCCATTAGAACAATCACAATTAAAGCTGAGTGCTTTTGGAGGTCATGATTTAACAATATTAGGTACCATATGTGTTAATGTGCAGTGGGATGATGAGTCAAGAAAATGCAAATAATATGTAATTAAAGGATATGTAACTTCCTTATTGGGTCGGGATTTGCTTAGTGCTTTTAAGAAATGAGTTGTTATGCAGAACTGCTTATCACAGAAATTCAACATAAGTACGGAAAACGAATGTGTGAATTCTACAAAAGAAAATATTTCTTTATCTTCTATTCAAGGTATAGAGGATAAGTTAAAATCTGTCTTGTGTAGATATGATAATGTTTTTAAACAAGGAGTAGGAGTATGTAATGGGATTGAATTAACTTTACCTTTACAAAAAGAGGCAAATCCTACTTTCTTGTCCGCGCGTAACTCACCATTCCTCTCTTGAACTCTTCCTCTTGCTTTGAAGGTCAAATGTGCCTAATTTCATCAAGATCGGAATAAAACTGAAGATTTGTATAACGGATGGACGGACGGACGGACGGACAGACGGACAGACAGACGGACAGACAGACGGACAGACAGACAGACAGACAGACAGACAGACAGACAGACATTCTGTAGCGTGCTAGAAATTGACCCTTCAATTTCCGACACACCCAGCCCTTATTTAAAGGAAGAGATTCCTCATCTAAATAATTAACCCTTCCCTCTAGCAAGTTAGGACCGTACCAAAACCGTTAGCGGGCAAACCCCTCAAGTTGAGTAACGAATTACTTATTAGCAATTAGCCAAGCTAAAATAAGTTTTAATTTAGGTTAGGTAAAATTCATAAAAATAGCTGATAACCCCAGGATTCTTGGAACAAAAATTATGCGGAAATAAAACTCAGTTGTAAAATATAAAAAGATTAATGAAAAGTGAACTAACAAGTTCCAAACAAATAAATATTTTCCTTTATTACTACAAAAGGGTAATGCCAAGATAAAAGGTTGTCGTAAACAATTTAAATAGAACAGCGTTCACCAATCGACAGGGGTAATCGTAATGGCGATGATGGACTAAAGGCGAGACCAACGAAAAGGTGTCCAACAGACAGCAAAACGTGTCAACGGAAATAACTTGGCCGTAAAGTAGTTTCTCTCCAGGCGAAGGTGAATCCGAGTAAGTCCGTACACGACGCAGTCCGAAATTCTATTAAACCACGAGATGTCTTGGGAAAACTAGTCGATTGGGTAGTGCGGCATTAGTAATACAGTTTGGAAGTAAAAAAAAAAAGTACTAATTTGGAGAGAGGAGAGAAATAAAATAAATAAATAATAAAAACAATTGAAAAACAATAAGAAAAAACGGAAAATAATAAGATTAAAAAAGATTAATTAAGTCAAAAGAAACATATACCAGGAACCTCGGGAATTATAGTGAAATAAGCAGGAAAAACGTAAGGATACAATTAAAAAAACAAAACAACGGTACCTTTCGAAAGTAAGACACACAAACAGCAGCAGACAGGGATAAAATAAAAAAAAAAAAATGAAACGTGGGTGGGTTTTAAGGCTTGATACGACAGACTAGGTAAAGGTACGTGTTCACAAGGAGAGGGGGGAACGAAAAAACGAATTCCCATACGAAAAGGTCCTGAAAAAGAGAATCGACAAAAAATAGAAAGTAACAAAAATACAACAAAATAATCAGCAAATAAAGATACAGTTCAATATACATAGGAACGTAAGCTCTTGAGAAAAACACACTTAAAGCATAAAAAAAAAAAATTAATCAATCGCAATACGACGACAAGTCAGGATAAAAGTTAACATTGACGAGATACACAGTTGGCAAAGGTGGACTGGACAACTTTAACTAATGCGATCATAGTTCTGAGGCACTGGGTACAAATTCCAATGGCCAGAAGCTAGGAAGTAGTTGAAGGAAGCTTGAGGGGCAGTCTGAAAAGTTAAAACGGGAAGTAGAGGAATGACGACGAAGCCAACTCGGGATCAAGGACGTCCGCTGACGGAGAAGATAAGTTCGGACAAAAAAAGATGAGAGGTCACAACAAAGACCTGGATAATAAAGTCCGAAGCGATCCAACGAACAAACTCGTTGACGACATCGGTTGGAAACACAACTTGGACTGTTAGGTAGGTGACACCCAAAAACTCAAACGCCAACCCAAACTACATACAAGTTGGTTGCGAATGACAGAAGTAAAATGGTTGCTTGGAAGGGTTCCAAAGAAAGACATCCATGCCTTGGTCAATATCCCAAAAAAATCGACATTCAAAATTGACCCAACAAAAGCAAACCACATACCGCAAGGAAGGGATGCACCTCCATAACTAGCCCAACAAAGTCCAACTGACAAAGCAGCGACAGTGGTATCGGAAGACGGACGGGCAAAAGGTGGTAAGTCCAAGAAGTTACACATGCCTGAAAACGGTTCAAACGAATGGCAAAATGAATCCAACCAGCATGGAAGACATCATAATGACTCTAACCGGTCACACAGCCAAAGACGGATGGTGGGCTAAACTTCCCGAAGCTAAAATTTCTGCTAAGTGCTTCAAGCCATAATTGGATAAAGAAAAGGATGGATCAACTTTCTGAAGAGCAAAGTCAATGTCGATGAAACTAAGTTCAAAACATCATCAACAAATGAAGACGGCGGGGCCAGGCCCGAGGCCACACTGAGTTGAGAGGGTAGTCGATGTGGCCAAGACCGAAGCCAGACTGATTGAATAACGAAGTTGTCGGGGCCCAGGTCCGAGG
>JAHWFO010097477.1:229525-253696 GCA_023313115.1 Rhysida immarginata
CTGCTTTGAAGAGCCGAGTCGAAGAGGCCAAGTCCGAGGCCAGACTGATTAACTGCTGAGAAAAATGTCAGCAGCAAAAAGGGAAAGGAACGCACGTGGCACGAGCGAGCGCGATGAACGCGATGAAAGCTAGAAGTCAACAATGACAGAAAGAGGAAAAGAAAGATTACAACAATCGCGGTTGCAAAAATTAAAGATTTCTTAAAATTAAGCTAGTAAAATTAAAAAACTAGAAGAAATATTTTGATTAAAAAAAAAAAATTAAGCCCTGCTTAAAAAGCAGGCAGAGGGTCAAAAAAAGGCACGCAACTATACATACATACATACATACATACATCCATTTATATATATATAGATTGAGCCAAACTCAAATTCATTTGAATGGCATACGCAAAAAGAAATCTCAAACTCTCTAAACGAATTACTGGAAAATATTTCTCCGTATAATCAATACCTTCTACCTGAGAGAAACCTTGTGCCACCTTGTTATATCTCAATATATTTCCATTAGTTTCTTGCTTTGTGGTATGTATATACCCATTTTGAACCAACAACATGTCTATCTTTCGGTTTTGGTACTAATACCAGCGTTCGACAAATTCCAAAAATCTGAATAGACATTTGGTCACCATTGCAATTTTCATGGTAGCCAACCAAAACGTGATATTTGTGTGTCGGTATAATCATGTATATTCATAAAATCAATCTTAAATAACAGATTTATTTATGAAGTTTAAAAAAATTTTACCTGACAAGTTACATCGAGTGAAGAATCAATTCACTATAAATCTGAAATACATAATTTAAACTAAATCTTAATTGCTGACACTATCACTATCATATTCTGAAAAGTGTCTCATTAGTTGTCACTTTCAAATGTAAGCTGCACTCATAGTTCCCTCTAATTTTTATGAGAGCTGCACGGTCCAAAATTAACTGTGCGCAATAAAAAATATAAACAAAACAAAGGCATTTTTGATAATTTTGTAAGTGTACGGAAATAAATAACCCCCCCCCCCCCCCAACACACATTTGCGCAGCTTAGAGGAAACTATGACCACTCTTAATTTTCATGAATATTAAAAAATAGCCAGAAATTGAGCCTTCGAAATGAAGAAATATGGCAATTTTATTGAAAGCAACCTACTATTTGTACATCTTGGTAGATATAAGCACTTGTAACATATTAGTTATGTGCTGAACATCACATCGAAACCTGACATTGATGTTCGATTGGATGTGCCTTGCACTTCACATCGCCATGTGGCGAATGTCAATAGCATGCTCCTGTCTTATGAGCACAGGGTCGATAGCCACTCTTTCGACCACGGGCGCTTGTGCGTTTTCTTGAATTAAGCGTTATTTATTATTTTTTTATAAAAAGCAATTCAATGTCATTGAATGAATTTTCAAACGAAGTATTAAAATAACAAAGCAGAATCTAAAACATATTTTACCTATTGAAAAAAAATAAAATAATAAAAAATCAAAGGTAAAAAAACGCACATTGGATTCGAATCCGCGCACAAGACATGAGCCATGCGGCCGATGAGAAATGTCTTCCACCTATAAGACTAACGAACTGGGTGACTTTTTTTTATTCATCTCACATTTCGCAGATGCTACAAACTGTGCCTAACTATACATAACAAATATTTCTCTAGAAGGAATGAAAATCTAGCATAACAGTACGTACCGACAGAGTAATCACGAACAGTAAATACGTTAATAACAAACAGGAAAGAAGTAGTCACCGATAAGAAAGGCCTACCCAATTCGCGCTGAGGCAGGGCTTGGAGGCTGGCAAAAAGTGGCGATTTGAACTTCTCGGGCATGCAGCTTCACTGGTCTCAGTTATGAGAATTAAGGCATTGCTCAAGCTGAAGCCCTTCACAAAAAATTTTATGTAAGAGCTAATTTCACTACAATTTTCAATTTTCAGAGGCTATGATACAGTAATGTAATTAGGCCTTCCAATCGGCTGCCGCGTTGGCCAGTAGCCAAGTGGCTACCACTATTTGAAAGTTGTAGCCAAAATGGAATTTCTGGTAGCAATTGGCTACCAAAATATAGGATTTGTCGAGCTCTGTAATACCCCAGTCTGATTCTCTATTAAATTCTCGAACTCTTCCTGCATAGCTTTTTGCCATTTATCTTTCAAACTAGAATTCATTGCTTGCTTATATGTAACCGGATTCTGTAATTCTGCTAAGAACCCATAATAATCGGGTCTCATTACTACCCTGCCTGATCTCATTACGCCTATTTGACGTGTAGAAACCTTCGAATCACATTCACTGTCATCTCCATTATCCTTATTAAGATTCATATTATTTTGCACATCTTCATTATGAGTAATATTTTCATTATCATTAGTACAATTATCATCCACTATGTCATCAACAATTTCCTGTGCATTGCTGCCTTGTGCAGTTTGCGGATTTGTGCTTAATTTATCATCAACAGTTGAATTAGGATATTGATTATCAAAAGAAATCGAAGATTGACTTACATCAATTGTTTCCGAATCAAAAGTTTGTGCATTATTTTCAATGTTGGTTAAGGTAGAATTATTAAAATGGGAAATTTCATAATCTAAATCATTAAATTTTACCTGGCGAGCACGAACAATTTTGCGCAATACCAGGTCATAAAGCCGAAAAATTTTTCCCTCATTACCTAAATAAAAACAAGTTTTGGCATGCGATGAAAATTTATTTGGACGTAATTGTTTTGGAATAAATGCATACGCCTTACAGCCAAAGACATGCAAGTATGATAAATTTGCAAGGCCTTTCCTTCGCCAAAACGAATTTGGGGTACGATTATTAATACTTGCGCTAGGAATAAGGTTACGAATATAGTTGGCATGGCGAACGGCTTCTGCCCAAAAATAATCACGGGCTCTTGACTCTAACATCAAACAACGTGCTTTATCTAGTAAAGTTCTATTTAGACGTTCAGCTACTTCGTTCATCTGAGGTTTATAGGGGACAGTAAATTGTTGTACAATTCCTAATTGATTACAGAACCGTGTCATGGAATCATTTATGAATTCAGTACCATTATCACAACGAATAATTTTTACTTTCCGTTCACTTTGACGTTCAATGGATAAAATAAATTGATTTAGTTTAGTTGGGGCCTCAGATTTACTTTTTAGGAAATATACCCAGCTCTTGCGAGAATAATCGTCAATACATCCCAAAAAATATTTTTTGCCTCCAAGAGAATTTTAAAAGGGTCCCGCCAAATCAACATGAATTAATTCAAGTATTCTAGAAGTGGTCCTTCCTATTGCATGAAAGCTAGTATTGCACATTTTCCCCTTAATGCAAACCTCACAATTTTTTAATGAAGGGATTGAGCCCGTAATTAAGCGTTGCTTTTGAGCACTAGGATGTCCTAATAACAAGTGCCATAGATTTTGAGAAGTATTACGCAAAGTTTTTAATTTTTCTACATTGTTAATTAAACAAGTATTAGGGACCGCAGGTAACTCAAATGAACCTTTTACCATTGGAATTATTATGGAAATTATTGTTGGAAAGAACACAACCATCTTTTGATAAATTAATAATATAACCCATTTCGATTAACTTAATAGCTGAAATTAAATTTGTGCGAATATCTGGCACATAATAAACATTTTCTAATTGTATAATACCATCTCCAACTCGTAACTCTACAGTTCCTATTTTCTTTACATTTGCAACATTCTTATTTGCTAATAATACTACAGTATCAGAAACATCTATACTAGAAATAAAAATATCATTTTTAGTAATGTGAACTACTGCTCCAGAATCTATAACCCAACCGTCTCTAACTTCTACATTGAAAATGTCACCGCTTACTTGCAGCTGATTGGTAGTCGCTGGTATAGCTGACTGTGGATTGTTAGGTATAAACACACTATAGTTTTTCTTCATATGACCCAATTTTCCACAATGAAAACACCGGAGGACGCGGTTGCTAGTAGACGCTCGAGGTGAAGTGGTCCGTTGCTGATTAGGACACTGCCGAAGTTCTTGACAACACGAGCATTTACAGTTGCAGACCGGAGAATTTTATTTAGTTGACGTGGTGATGCAGACTTCTCCATCAGTTGGTACCTGATGAACAGTGCGACGTAATGCTTTTTGCAAAATAGCTGTTCTAACATTTTCTACAGTTAAGTCACTGTCAAGACGAAAACTACCCGCTAAGTGATCCCAAGAGGAAGGAAGTCCAACAAGTAGTTGATGTCTAAACTACTCCTGTCTATTGGGTTATCTGCAAGCTGAAGCAACTTGGCAATATTTGAAATTTCTTCGACATATTTTTTTGGATCTTCACCGTCAGCGCGACGAAGTCGTCCTAATTGCAGTTGAAGTTGCATACGCTGTAGAATTGTTATATCAACATACAGTTTTTCCAAATGCTCCCACAGCTGTTTAGCTGTTACATTTGCATCAATGGTATTTAGACACGCTGTTGATAAATGAAGAATAATTTCACTTTTTGCCTTTTCATCTAAAGTCACATCAATGATTGTTCCCGTAGACTCAGGAGTCGTAGTGTCATCGTGCTGTCCTGCAATCCGATGTATAGAAATTGTAGTAGTTGAAGGTAGCAGACAAACTGCTTTCCATAACCCTTTTGAAATTAGCAATGCTTTCATTCGAAGTTGCCATACAACAAATTCCTCTTCTCCTTGTAACTGCTCTACTTGACTCATTATCTTTTATGCTCTGCTACCAATGTTGAGGGTTGAAAAAAAAAGTACTGATCCATAAATAGAACATAATAAGAACTTTAATGTTCAGTTACTCCAGTGAGAAACATTACAACACCAGCCCAGAAGGCTGTATATAATTCTCCATCAAGTCAGTTACACTCATCTCCGTGCCAACATTCTTAAACAAGTAACAATGAATGAACGTGAAGCATGAAAACAAATTACAACAATGCAGAGAAAAAAACAAACATCTATAAAAATACTTTTCAATTCACTCCAATATTAACCCTAATAAAATAAAAATAAAAATAATTATCCAACAGGTCCTTTCAAGACAGCCTGCTCAGCACGCTCTCCATGTTAGGGGAGCCCCATTGAGACAGGTGGAGAAGTTCAATTATCTCGGGATTGCATTCACGAGTGATAGGTGGCAGGAAAAAGAATTGGATGCTCGGATCGGTGCAGCAAGCTGTGGTCATGATTCAAGGGTAATGATCGAAAGTGTGTGATGGCGGGTACAAGCAGCCGAAATGAGATTTCTGAGAGGTGTGGCAGGTGTTACCCTACCAGACAGAATGCACAGCAGCACAATAAGGGAGCCTTCAAGTGTTGAGCCGCTACTTCTACGCACTGAGAGATCTCAGTTGCGCTGATATGGCCATGTGATACAGATGCCGTAAACTGGTCTTCCTAGGCAGTTGTTATTTTCCAAGCCGGTGAGTAAGAGACCAAGGGTCGGCCTAGAACCAGGTGGCTAGACTACATGGAGAATCTGGGTTCGAGTCGCTTGGGTATTACCAGGAAGGACAAGCGATCGATGGAGATCCTCCGTAGGGCTGCTGCCCCTGCAACCTTAACAGATAAGCGGGTTTGAAAAATACGTAAGTACACAATTTGTAAGAAGTAAAAGTTCTCCAACCAAGGAATCCTCAATGTTGTTGTCCTTGAAGACTTGTTCTAATAAAAAAAGGGTCACTGGAATCCTCTGTATGTGTTCACTGAATGATGACCACAGGGTGGTCGAAATGCGCATTCGAAGTAATAAATAATTCTTTTGTGGACAAGAGGTATATCTTCAATTTAATTTTACTTATCCATGGACATTTCAGGATGGCATTATAGGGGCTGCAAATTTTGCCTCGCAAGGGTTCTTTAACGTGCAGTTGTTAATAGAAGGAGTTTAAAATGTCCAGTTTCCACCTCCTTGTACAGCTGAACTCCTTCTCCCACTGTTCAGGTAAAGGGATTTAAGGACTTCATGATAAAACTATAGATTGTGCTGTTGTCTCTGAAGTCTGCATATTGGTGGAACCATTCGAGGGGAGGGGGACTTAGAAGTATCAATATAAATAAACAAAATCATAGAGCCGACAAAACAGTGGGGAACAGCAACTCAATGATAGCTGCCAAAGGATTACTGCAGCCTATAAATGTATTCAGCCAGTTTGCATTTTTTATTTGATCAAGAGATTTGGGAGAGTGGCTAATTGATAACATGCATATTTCAGTTTTGTAAATTTACTGGCATTAAATTCGCACAAGCACGGAGAAAATCGAAGATAATGTGATGGGCATAAAAATACAGACTACTAAGAACAGAATGAAAGAGCCGAGATTAAGAGAGAATAAAATCTATGAAGGCTTCTAGCCGAAATGATCATCGGGCTATATTTTCTTTGCAATTTTATTATATAAATATTGCTTAAATTCTTCAGCTAATAAAGAAATAAATCATTTATCCTTTACTCCACAAATAATGTAATATAAATGATTTGTAGTTTACATTATACAGGGATTGGCCTCAGGCTCGGTGGTTGCGTGATAGCCTCTGATGCCCGAGGATGCAGGTTCGACCCCGGCCGAGGATGACGAGGATTTTTTCAGAAGAAAATCCTGAGATCAGCACTACCTTCAGAAGGGAAGTAAAGCCGTTGGTCCCGTATAGTCATTTGCCGACTGCATGTTAAAGAACCCTTGCGAGGCAAAATTTGCGGCCCCTATAACGCAGTCCTGAAATGACCATGGCAGTTGAAAAGGACATTAATACCAAACAAACCAAACCATTATACAGGGTATATCAAAAAAACATTTACTAATTTTAAGGGTGGGTTCTTCACACCAAAACACATACCGTAAAACTACGCAACTATGATCCCAGAGCGCAACTATGGTTCAGGTGCACCTTCCAAACAAAATATATCTAATTCAGCCCATAGTGGCATCTAGTGTTAGTTATTTGAACGTTGATAAATTAACATGAGAGACTGTTAGTTCCATGATTTTTAGCAAAAGATGGCACTCCTTGTAGTCGTTTTGTAGCGGTTGGTTTCACATTAACAAGATTGTGTTGGGCATATTAATTTTCATTCATATACATTACGTCAAGGTAGCTATAGCTTTGAAGGTGTTGTATTATTTAAAAACGTAATGACATTGTTATGTATTTGAGATATAGTTCAATTTAGATTTATGTAAATTTTGAGGTAAATTGCAAGAAATATAAAATTTCATACTTTGATTTCAACTTTAGTCCAAACATTTTTTTGGACCATTCTTGAAAACCGTGTTACTTTGTTCCAGAACTTCATCATGTCGCATGATAAAGTGTCTAGAAGGAAAGTAGGTAGGCGTGCATACAAGATGTATAGCGATCATCAGATGGAACTATGTTTAGCTGACATAAAAAATAACGTGCTTACACAGCAAGAAGCTTCTGAAAAATATAAGATACTGCGAAGTTCAATTATTTTGAGACTGAAGGCGATCCGGCAAAACAACGTTAGACCACTGGTCGTCAGTGTATTTTTTCAGAAACTATGTTTATCCGCCATGCACAAGAAATGTGTAACTTCGGATTTCCAATAACTATTTTTGATTTAAGGTGCATTGTAAAAATGTATTTAGATAAGAAACATGCGATTGTCAACCAATTCCAGAATAATCTTCCTAGAAAAACATGGGCAGACATGTTTATGAAACGCCACAAACAAGAACTTTCGCAGAGGTTTTGCAGCAACATCAAGCGAATAAGGGCTGCTGTAGATGATGAAACGATCCAGTCATTCTTTAGTCATCTGAAAGAAGAAATAGAGGGTGTTCCTCCTCACCTCATTTACAACTATGACGAAACAAACCTGGTGGATGACCCAGGCAAAAAGAAAGTCTTAATGAAACGTGGTTGTAAGTACCCTGAAGCGATTAAAAATTCAACTAAGGCAGCTGTTAGCATAATGGTGTGTGGAAATGCTGCTGGAAAAGTTCTGTCTCCATATGTCAATTACAAATCTGAACATTTGTGGACAACAAGGACCGAGGGTTGACCAGTGCACACTCGCTACAACAGATGGAAATCGGGATGGTTCGACACCAACAGCTTTGGAGACTGGTTTTTTAATTTACTTTTACCAATTCTATGCAGAGAAGAAAGGAAAAACTGCTCATCGGTGACAATTTGAGCTCACACATTAGTAGTGATGTGCTTATATCATGCAATGAGCATAACATTGCATTTGTGGCTCTCCTTCCAAACAGCACCCATTTGTTACAGCCTTTAGATGTGGCCTATTTTAGGCCACTGAAACTTCGATGGCGCCAAATTCTTGATCAGTGGAAAACATCTCCAGAAGGGCAGAGATAACCCACTATTCCTAAAAATGTGTTCCCTTCCTTACTAAGTAAATTGTGGGACGCAATTCTGTTAAACTCCGCACAAAACCTGAAAGCAGGCTTCAAGAAAGTAGGCATTTTCCCCACCAATCCAACACCAGTTCTACAACGATTGTCTTCTTTCAAGAACGTTGATGAACCAGCAGATACAGATGTTGTTTCACAATCATTTGTCCAGTATCTGGAAGAAAAACTAAATGAAGTTGTTGTTCAGAGTAAGAACAAAGGTAGAAAGAAGAGGCTAAATATTGTGGCAGGAAAGAGTATTTCTGCAGAGGAAGTATAGCAAATGTCTTCACCTTCCACAAAGGACAAAAACGCTCCTTCAACTTCAAAGGGCAGAAAAAGCACACCAAAGAAGAAGCTTAGAATCTGACAGTGAAAATGAAGCTGAGGAACATGAAATTTCTTATGCATCTGAGTCGTCTCTGAATATTTCTGAGGGAGTAATTGAAGACGTTCAAGTAGAAGATGTTCCAAAGGCGTACATCCCAAAACCAGGCGACTTTGTAGCAGTTGAATACGAAGGAGAATCTTGGCCGGGGAATCAAATCCACTGAGAACGATGGAGCGTATGTCAACTGCATGGCACGCTGTGGACTGTCTCGGAAGTGGCCAGAAAAAGAAGATTGCATCTTCTACCCAAATAAGGACATTAAACTTTCAATAAATCCTCCATCAAAAAGGAGTACAAAGAGGGCATTATATCGTATGCCAGAACTAGAGGCTAGATGGGGAAACCATCGAAGTAAAAATATCAACTTTCAACTTTCATTTAATGTGTTTCATAATATTGATCATTTATTCTTATCTACATACTGTATAATATTTGTATAATATTTGTGAATGTGTTGTTATCTTTTTTATGTTAGCCCGTTTCATAAGATCGTAAATTGCAGTTTTTTTCAAGAAAATTTACAAGTTCTTTGCATTAAAGAGTATTTTTTTAACAAAGAAATGTGACGCCTTCATGTACTTGCGATAGAGTCTCTCAACTATAGTCCAGTCTTGATATAGCATGGGATTTTTCCACATGGATCAAAGTTGTCAACATCATGTACAACAATGGTCCAATGTTTTATAAAATATATATTTAACAATTCTAATCTTACACTGTTTATGACTAATAGGCTTTAAAAACAACAATCTGAACAACCTTACAAACACAAACCAAAGGCTGTTAAAAATATCTTCTTCAATTAGACAAGCTGCAACTTAAAAATTCAGAAATGTGGACCATAGTTGCGTAGTTTTATGGTACATGCATTTGTTGGAAACTTCTTAGATCTTGAGGTATTAATGAAAGTTTACATTCAATGCCCGGTTTGAGGTAAATCCATCAACGTAATTTTGTAACCAAGCAAATGGCTGTGTTGCCATGGAGGCTTGTTTTCATTTACCATTTGTGTAGCAGTGAGTTAATTGAAAGGTGTTCTGTTTAACCATAGCAGAATATCTAGTTTTGTGCACAGGCAGATAAGATTTTTATGTACAGCCATGCGAATGATAATGGACGAGAGGCTGCACAGGTATATCAGATGGAGTTTCCAAGCAAAGGCAGCCGAGTCATCCACCTTTGTTGCTGTTTATCATCACGTTGCTGAGACAGGATCCTTAGACAGCAAACTATGAATCGAGGAAGACCAAGAGTTGCTCGTACGCCTGATTTTCTAAGGATTTTCGTACACAGCTTTTTATGGACTATGTTTCCTGTTTTGGTGTGAGGAACCCGCCCTCAAAGTTATTTGATACACCCTGTATAACAGAGAAAAAAAGTAGCTGAATAATATTCAAAGAACATCATTTGATAAATGTAATACTTATTTAGATGAACATAAATTTAGTATATTTGTGGCTAGGGATACCCAGGCAAGGGAGGGAAATACTTTTTTAAAGTTTTTCTAAGCCTAATTTTACTTTAGTTCATAAGAACTTAATTAAGGCCCGATTAACTACCGTTTCAGAAAAGTACTAAAGCACTCCCCTTCCCATCAAAGATCAGATAAAATCCTGGGTGCACCTTTCTGTGTACAGGGTCTTTATAATTAAAGTTACATTTTGACATGGCCATTAAAAAAAAAAAGCTACTGGACCAAAAGCTATAATACTTGGTAATATTATACAAGAGGGCATGGGAAGTTCATACCCACCAAAAAAAAATATTAGTTCAAAAGGTCACCACCAGCATGGAATGGCGCTCTACGCAATATTCATATACAAAATTAGACACGAAGACACAGGTTAACAAGTCTTTAATCATTACTAAAATTCTTTCAGTAAATGGTGGGGGCCACATTCAACATGTAAGTAATTTTAGTAACGATTAAAGACTTGTTAACCTGTGTCTTCATGTCTAATTTTGTATACGAATATTGCATAGAGCGCCATTCCATGCTGATGGTGACCTTTTGAACTAATTTTTTTTTTATGGGTATGAACTTCCCATTCCCTCTTGTATAATATTACCAAGTATTATAGATTTTGGTCCAGTAGTTTTTTTTTATGGCCATGTCAAAATGGAACTTTAATTATGAAGACCACGTATATTTGCTTACATTTCCAAAATACGAGGTAATGAAGATGCTCGTTCACGGCTTTCTTTTCCCCGTTTTAACTGACGGCTTCTGCTGTTACTACTCATCTGGTCATCTTCCTTCTTCTGAAAAAGTCTTTCACATGGAGAATTTCTTCTTACAGGTAAAGTCAACGGAAATGAACGCTGCCTTGACAAAGTGTTAGGGTCATGCTCAATTGTCAGCTGAAGCACTTTGTTTGTGCTACGAATGATATCTTCAATCTTCATAAAGAGAAAGAATGGGAAATTTATACATTAATAAGATTAATGCTTATGTTGTTTTCAAGAAAAAGTAGAGACAAGCATTTCAAATTTTCTAAAGTCTTTTATATCTAATTTTTAACATGCACATAACCTATTATCAACAACTTTTAAACAAGATTTTATCCACGGAAAAAAATCTTGGGAAGATTTTCATCATTGTGAAAATAATGTAATTTAGAATCAGTAAGTAAACTTCACTTCTGGAGATAAATAAACATACGTCTTATGCTGATATTAATCCTCTTAATTTCTACCACAGATGAACGTGATACAAATGCAGCACGTAAGATTAAAAAACACTAAACAGGCCAATGACATTGCGATGGTGTCGGCATGTGGTGAATGGATTCCTTCAAAGAGGAATGTACTATTCAAAACTGGTACATGTTCAAAAAATTATAAGCACACAAATCAGGACAAAAGTTAAGTTATGATAATTTGAATTTGCTGATGTTTCTGTGCAATTTAACCACAGATTACAAAGAGTATTAGTATTCATTTACCAAATAAATTCACATTTTTCTTGATTACAAAACATTTGTAATCCCTTAAATTTAAAAAGGGCAAAATAGTCGAAATGATCATCAGTTGCTGTATTAAAAATTAAGTATTACAAGAAAGATCTAATTATTTATTTATTTCCATGTGTGTAAATATGGATCAAGATCCATATTCCAAAAATATATTTATTTTTTGATTCATTTTTAGGCAATGCTTTACGAGTAGGCAATTTTATTTTCAATGTCAAATTTTCAATGAAACTTATTACAATTCCAAATTCATTTAAAAAATTTTAAACGAAAGAGAGAAGTTTTAAATTTTGAATTTTGTATGATAAAATTTGTAATTTAAAGATTTAAATTTTATAAAATATTTTAAAAATATAAATTTTATCATACTAAATTGTTAAGATCTATATAATTCAAGGTCTTTGTATCACTCCTAGATAAATGAAATATGGAGGCTTTGCAATACATTTATATTGATGAATAGTCAACCGATTTTGACATCTTTTCCCGGCTTTATCAAGGTGATAGAAGGGATAGCTGCTAAATATTTTTGAAATTAAATAGCAATAACTAATAATACAGGCAGATTGAAAATGTACACGAACTTTGCTTCAGAGAAAAAAAATATGGGACACAGCATACAGAGGGGTCCAAAAAATCTACTCACTGTTTGATACTCCATATCTTGTTACAAATTTGACTTGCAGATACAATTTTTGGCACCAGCAGCTTCTAAACAATGCCAATGGCGCTAAACAGCACATCAAATTACGGGTGTCAGTGGAAGCCCATGACCACACAGATCACACAAACTTCCTTGCAAATTCCTCATCCATGCGAACCATGTGCTCAAACCAATCACACTATTGCATCCTTCGATTCGGGTCGTCCTCATTCATTGCTTGTAGCGGTCATGGAAGGAACACTTTCCACTTTGCATCCTTCAGAATGTGTCTTACACTTGAAAGGCTCATCGCACTTTCGAGCGCTCCCTGGCTCACCACCGACCATCAGCGCCACCTACCACGACAAATTTCATAATTTCATAGTTACACTACATTTCTGCAAGAGATAAGAAACAGTGAGTACATTTTTGGACCCCTCTTTAATTTGTGGACTCTGGCCTTCAAAGTAATGACCTTTGGCTACTATCGACTTTTTCCAAAGTTCATACGTTTTTCAAAGGTAGGCTATAGATCTTTGTTTACCATCTTCAGAGTTTCCATCACAGATCCAAAGATGTGGATGTTTGCAGCAAATGGCATCACACAGGCGTCATAGAATGTCCACATACCGTGCATTTCTTTGCTAACTGTAAGACCTTCTGGTATGATTTCATATTGGACTATTCCATTGCAATTAAAAAAATGCAAGCAAAATTTTTCTTTGTAGCGGTTAGCATGGTACTTCTGTGGCTGGGGGTACGAGCTTGCTTTCTATATGGATGATTGTATTTTTGTTTGAAAGTCATAAAGAAAGAACCATATTTCATCGTCCATGATGATTCACCCTAACAGACTGGGGATCAACTGAATGCAACATGCGCATTACACTATGCTACACAACTGCAGCATGTTTGATCATGTGCAGGGAAACAAGATTTATTTCAACTTGTCAACAATATGGTGGTGCACAAAACTGAGAGGTCTCAAGATTCTAAAAAATTTTATACGAAGGATGTCCAAAAAGTTCAGATGATCTTACCTCGTATGATTGGTTGTCAATGAACAGTGAAGCATTCATTGTTGAAAAGATAAAAGTTAACAACAAAAAAAAAGACAAGTTAATACCTTAAGTATTCTAATATAATGCGAAAAATTTTGACCTGAAAAAGCACCTACATTTGTGGATTGCATTATACAAGAGGGAAAAATTACCATTACAACGACTGGGAGGGTCAAACGAACATCAAACGAAACTAGCGTATAATAGTGACTATATTTTTTTTATCAGAAACCATTATACAGAGTGCATCAGATATTTGAGGACACACCTTTGTTTAGCTACTGCTGCACTATAGTAAATTGTATGTCCTTTCCATTTCTGTAAAGCAAAATGGCAGACTATCAAGTAACACAAATCATGAAGAGACATGCAGTTGTGACGCCCCTCCCCTTTATTTAATACGTGACAACAGATTACCGTTAAGCGGGATGGGCGACAAGGGTTCAGCACTGATAATCGAGAGTGTTAATTCAAAATAAATGCCTATGGCAGTTAAAATTAAAAATATCCTCTCTTTATTTCAGATAACAAGCAACTACTCAAAGTAGAATTCATTAATAAATAATTAATCATCAATATTCATTGGGACTATCTTAGACCAGAACAGCATCAACAATAGCACAACAATTAATTGAGAGGGGCCCCTCGGCATTAAACTCTTAAGTGCTGTTTACTAATTATTACTAACATTTAATTTGTAACTAATCATACAATTGCATGCAATTATAAGTGAGATAAGAGCCTCTCTCCAGCACTAATTTCATTGGTAGCTCGACAGAGAAGAAAAAAAAAACGAATCCTAAAACACTTTAAACTTTAACAATACAGCTCTCAGGCTGACAAAATCTTCTAGGAAATCCTCCCAGAAAACAATGTCAGTTCTTCTAAACGCAATTTCTTTAAAATATTTAAGCAAACAATAATCTTAGTAAACATTAAAAAAATCCAGAAAATAAAACACATTGAATTAAAATACAGTAAGAGTATGTAATATTAATAAAAGCTGCTATAAAGAGAGCATAATAAAATTTAATATCAAGGAAAATCCTACCTTCTTTTAAAAAAAAACAAAAAAACAATGTATATAAATAAACAAGGTATGAACGCTCCCGCCACACGACCAATGACACCCCAACTGACATAGAATGTTACATACACCCGACGGATACTCTTGAACATAACCTATAAAATATGTTCAAGCGTTCCTATTAAAGCTCCAGATTGCAAAATCCCATTCTTCTCCCTTTATCAAGGAAAGGGCCAAGACCATACTCCTCTTGTTCATTATAACAATCCACTTACTGGTTGCTTGACCCTGCCGCTGTCTCCAATTTATTGCGACATAACTGGGCCAATGTCGTTGCCAATGGGGAAATCTATGGCCTAGACTTCGGGGGGTAAGCAAAAGACGCCTTACTCTTATCAAATACTTCCTCCACCACATTGACTGCCTTTCTTTTTACTAAAGGCACGGTGCTTCACCCCACCCCGAGCCGCCTTCTTATTCTCAGTTTTAAGATCACACCCAAGCTGCTTGTTCATCCCACAGTACCCCCTCCTTATTACCCACAGCTTTATGAACCCTATCTTCATACCTTTCACCACTTCCCATTTGTTCAGGAGCAGCCCTATGCTTTCCATCCCCACACTCCTCACTAACGACGGGCCCTTTCACCTCCCTTTCTATCCCAGAACGTGACGATGGAAACTCCTCCGTTATTACCCGTCTCAGTTGTCTCAACAACGTGCTTAATAACCCAGACGTTATTATTCACCCAATTATCCACTGCCCAGGCATCACGTTCCCATTGGTGCATGTCCAACCAACATTCTCAACCAGTGGGTTCACTTCGCCCCCCCCCCCCCATCCCTCCTGAGTCCCCATCTTGAATCCATACAGGACCATGCATGAGACTTCCTGACCCAACGAACGTCTCCGAACCGCAAGCCAAAAACTTGTATCCAGCCGTGGTTGTCTCCGACCACAAATGGGCCTAGCTAATGAGTCTGTCTCCATTCTCCCCACCTACGAGGGATCCCGGGTACTCTCGCCATGACAAGCGGCTGGAAGTAATTCCGGGCTTCATTGCATGACTGTTCGGGCATACGGGTCTCACAAGGGAACCTCACATAGCCTAACCGCTTTAACAATGGAGTCCTTGTATGGCTATGTATGCTGAAATTTTTTCGTCTTCACGGTTTATTTTGAAAGAAACACAAGTTCGCACTCTCTTATTTTGCAAGCATCTATAGTAGCTTCAGATGAGTAACGTATTTCAATTTGGTGGAAATCTGTGATATACATATTCAAGGGATTCCCTTGTCAGTACATATTTCCATGTTATTTTGAACCATATTATTTTGAACCTCCAGGTTCGAATACTCTACACCGGCCCCAACAACCGTCTCAAGTGGCAGGACATCCACAGAGCAGACCGCCATGTTGGCCGCACACTGTAATGTCAGTCCCTGCAGCACGTCCATTCGCAGGATGCAGTCATATGGGCGATCCGTGAACGTGTGCAGCATGAAAGTCAGGGCCCCATATGATGGCCCTGAACACTGACTTCCCGTGTAGTCCCCTCTTCGATGGTCAGGCAACTGCCAGCCACATCCCGGATGGTCATATTGACCGGGTGCCAGGGAGCCTTGGAGATCTGCTTGCAAATCTCCGAGTCCACGATGAACACTTGGAAGCCAGTGTCGATAAGCATTGATACGGGATGTTCCTGGAGGTCTATCTCGGTGACGCAAAGGCCACCATCGACACAAAACATCACCAAGTGCTCATCTGCAGAAGATCCTGGGTTAACGTCCCGTGATTTTGAAGGCTGCTGGGGGCACTCACAGACGTAATGCCGGGTTGCCCGCATCGGAAGCACCCCATTCCTACTGTAGATTTCAGGGTTCCAACAGGACGATTCTTGTCCAAATCCACACACAATTGCATCAGTGATTAAGATTCAGCATGGTCTCCTCCAGTCACTTTAATTTTGACTCACAAGCATACGTCAGAGCTTGTGTTTTCCGAGTCTCCACTGGCTGCGATGAGGCTCGATTGTTATTGCCTGCTGATTTGCTAGGAGGCACCTCTACCCCCCCCCCCCCTACTGGAAGCACCATCACCGGCTTCTGCCACATTGGTGACTCCTTTGCTTCATTTCTCTATCTCTTCTGATTTGAGAGCTGCAGTTACAGCCTCGTGAAATGTTTTTGGGTCCTTAGCCAACAAAATCCGTTTATGAACCACAAGGCAACCAGTACTGAATCTTTGGAGAAGCATTTCATCTCGAGTCACCTCCCATTCAGGATGGACCCTCACGCAGTGCTCCATCGCAATCTCCAATCTATCTGCGAAAGAAGAGACTGACTCAGTTGGTCGCTGGACTGTATCGTGCAATTCCTTGCTATAGTCCCACGAGACCTTGACATGACCAAAAAATTGCCGGAGGTGTTCACGGAGGTAGGCATAATCGGTTATTTTGAACAGCTCGTGGTCAACTGCTTGTTTAGCAGCATTCCCTTTCAATTTGAACCTTAAGACCGTAAGCTTTACCTTATTGGTCCAATGCCCGATCTCTGCCATATCCTCCACACTTGCCAGGAAGGCGGAGATGGTCATTCCTCTGTCCTCCTCGGCAAATATGGGGACTGCCCCCGAGTATCCTGCTATCACTGGTGCAGCTGCTGCTGCAGCATTACCCCCATCTACTGGCATAATTACTACAGTAGTTTCCACCCACAATTTAAACAACAAAAAAAAATTCCTCGCACAACTGCTAAATGAACCTACTCCCTTGTTTATCTGGAAATTCTGGATTATCAATCCCTGTTCGGGTGCCAAAATGTGACGAGCCCCCCCCCTCCCCCTTATTTAATACTTTCCAATAGATTACCGTTCAGCGGGATGGACGCCAAGGGTTCAGGTCTGATAATCGGGAGTGTTAATTCAAAATAAAATACCTACGGCAGCTAAAATTAAAAATATGCTCTCTTTATTTCAGATAACAAGCAACTACTCAAGGTAGCATTCATTAATAGATAATTATTCATTGGGACTATCTTAGACCAGAACAGCATCAACAATAGCACAACAATTAATTGAGATGGGCCCCTCGGCATTAAACTATTAAGTGCTGTTTACTAATTATTACAACTGTTTAATTTAAAGATAGGGCATTTCTTGCTGGCACAGTGAAGCCACTAATCATATGCAACGGAGCACAATCCCCTGTTTGAGCAACGGGATGAAGCCTCACTGTTTGCTGCATGCCCTAGTGCATCGCTTGGAGTACACTCGTAATTGCATGCAATTGTACAGGGTGATTCAGTCAATTTCTGAACATTTCAGTACTATGATTTATTGACCCATTAATGTTTACAAACTTAGCATTTCAGTATGATATTTTAGGCAGTTCGGAATTTTTATTCCTGTGGAAAAGTCTTGATGATATGCTCAATGTGGCCACCACGAACGTTTTGAACTGCTCGCAGCCGAATGGTGAAGTTATTCATAACTCTATTCAGGATTTCTGCATGCACAAGGGTGCAGCAGTCGACGATGCTTTGTCGCAGCTGGTCTAGGGTTCTTGGTGCTGTAGTGAACACATTGTCTTTAAGGAACCCCCAGAGATAAAAATCACATGGGTTTAGGTCAGGACTCGTAGGGGGCCAAAGAAAGCCACCCCCGAATCGATCTGGAAACCTGTTTGAAATGACACGATTTCCGAATTTCTGATTGAGAAAGTCTAGCACTTCATTAGTGGTCTGAGGCCTAGCCCCATCCTGTTGAAACCATTGATGTCGAAGCGGTATACACCTCCTGGTGCATCTCGACACTTATACTCCTTCCGGAACTTTCTTTGCACGATTACAGGTGATTTTGTCTCGAAATACCATTTGAAAACCTTGCATTTCTGCTCTGTTGATAAAGCGGGTGCCATTTTTCAACAATACGATTTTCATGCAGCGCCGTTGCAACAATACAAACTCCAACTACAACCTCTGACAATTAAGTTCGGTGAATGAGTTCACGCAACAAAATGCAAAACAGATAGAGCCACATTTACTTTATTGTCCTTCAAAATAATCACCCTGGAAGGCAATACACTTTTGGGATCGGGTGTATAAGTCCTGGAAGCTCCTGGTATTCCTCCTTAGGGATGGCTTTAAGTTCACGTGTCACATTTGCTTGAATGTCTGGAATGTCGCAAATTGTGTCCCTTTAAGGCCCGTTTCAGGCGTGGGAACAAGAAAAAGTCTGCTGGTGCCAAGTCTGATGAATAAGGTGGATGAGCTATGGATACGACCCCTTTGTTGGCCAGAAACTGTTGCACGATTACGGCAGTGTTCCTCTTTGATCCATTATCCACAGTTACGTGCGCACGCTACACCTTCAACTGAAGAAACGAGCATCTGCTAAACCATTGCACGCACAAACGTGACCTGTCTGAACTTGCTTAAACAATGACATGCATTGTTACTCGCGTAAAGCTCGCACAGATTAGGGTGTGACGTCATTCACCGAACTTAATTGTCAGAGGTTGTTTTTAGAAATTCGATATGGCGCTCATATTCTTTCAATTGTTTATCCCTAATGTAAGTCATTCGAGTGAAATGGTCAGAAATTGACTGAATCACCCTGTACAATTGCATGCAATTACGAGTGTACTCCAAGCGATGCACTAGGGCATGCAGCAAACAGTGGGGCTTCATCCCGTTGCTCAAACAGGGGATTGTGCTCCGTTGCATATGATTAGTGGCTTCACTGTGCCAGCAAGAAATGCCCTATCTTTAATACGCAATGTGTACACATGTCATGTGGCCCTTTTGACAATAGCAATACCGAAATTGCAATTGGGGAGGACAGCAGCAACCCCGCAGACGTTTCAGTGCCACAGTAAACCACACAGTGACGACTTCTCCCGTTCTGTCGGACATGAGCTGAACAAGACCCCTAATTCTGTGGGAGCTCTGAACACGCCGACAGAGTGAATATGAGTGAGTGCCCAGGATACCGTGTGCGAGCCACGCGTCCCCTTATGACTGCAATAGAAGGGTTGCTACAGCAAAACATGCCGTAGAGTCTTCTCCTTATAATTACTTATACTAAAGTACATCAGCCAGAAAAGGCAGTAAGAACAACAATGCATCGAGATCAAGCACAATGCTAGGATTCCATGAAGTGCCCTCAATTGAGAGCGTCGAGTGAACACAACAAGGTCAGTTTTTACAGTAAAAGTGTTTTTACTTGCACTCTATTTACAGGGCACAATTCAAATATTGTCACTGAAGCTAAATTAATTTCCTGCAGCTTATCTCAGTTTGTTGACGGATCCGAAAAAGAGACAACATGGAACAAACTCACCCTAAATGACATGTACATTGCTCGATGGCTTCCCAAGTGCGGCGTATGGTGATCGAACTGCTGAAGCAAACTGGCGAGACTTTAAAACGGAGTCAAAATACTCAATTCCCAAAGTAAAACGGCAGCATCCATGAATATCACAATTGCTCAACGTTACTAAATTACAAAAAGTAACTAATTTTGCAATCGAACGCTCAAAAGCAAGGCTTAACTTGCTCAAAGTGAGATAAGAGCCTCTCTCCAGCACTTCTTTCATTGGTAGCTCGACAGAGAAGGAAAAAAAATGAATACTAAAACACTTTAAACTTTAACAATACAGCTCTCGGAGGCTGACAAAATCTTCTAGGAAATCCTCCCTGAAAACAATGTCAGTTCTTCCCCAACAACGACGAACCCTGTTGCACGACAACAATCACGCACAGCGATCGTCAACAAAACACAAACGCAATTTCTTTAAAATATTTAAGCAAACAATAATCTTAGTAAAACATTAAAAAATCCAGAAAATAAAACACACTGAATTAAAATAAAGTAAGAGTATGTAATATTAATAAAAACTGCTATAAAGAGAGCATAATAAATTTTAATATCAAGGAAAATCCTACCTTCTTTTTGAAAAAAAAACCAAAATATACTATATAAATAAACAAGGTATGAACATTCCCGCTGGACCCATGTGACACCCCCAATTGACATAGAATGCCACACAGTAATCGTGGCAATAAAGGCAGAGCACAGCGATTTAGAGATATCACGATTTCTAAAGGACGCAAGATCATTCGGCCACAAAGTGCGGAAGGAGTTGGAGACCGAAGATGGAAATGTTGCACCAGTAGCAAAGAGTAAAAAGCATGCCTCACGCTCTGACATCATCAGAACACCTGAATTTATTCAGCAAGTGCAGCAGGCCATCGATGACAATCCCAGAACATCCATGAGGTCAATTGCCAAAGATCTCCACGTGTCGGAAGGAACAATCAGAAATGTTGTCCATAAAAACATCAGATATCACTCGTATATTATGCGAAGAGGTCGGTTTATGTCAGACAAAACATGGGAAAACCGCCTACTCAGATCGAAAAGGCTCTTAAACAAGCTGAAAAATCCGTGTGAAGCTGATTTGCTGTGGATTTGGCCTCCTAACTCCCCTGACCTGAATCCATTGGACTACTATGTATGGAGCGTTGTGGAGAGAGAGAGAGAGAGAGAGCTCAATGAACACCCCCATAACACCAAAGATCAATTGAAAGCTGCCATTGTTCGAGTAATGACCAGTATAAACCATGACCATTTGATTCACGCATGTCGACGGTTTCGATCTCGCATTGAAGCAGTTATAGGAGCTGAAGGCGGATTCATTGATAGCCATATAACAAGGTTTCTTGTGTAAGCTCCTGATATGTTTCGATAATAAAGTTATTATCTGGACTTGTATCTCTGTTTTCTTTCTTGACGTAAATCTCAAATACCTTGCCCATCCTGAACAGTATGTTAATTCACTTCTTGTCTCAATTTCCTCTCCACTTTTACGCCACCAACCTTATGGACTTTTTCTTGTGAGGAGCTGTGAAAGATCAAGTCTATCAATGTAAGCCCCACATGCTAGAGGACTTTCGGCAGGAGATTACAGCAGCATGTGCAATGATCTCCACTGAAATACTGATCGATGTAGCTGCGGCGATCGCTTATCACTCCATTATGTGCAGTGTTGGCACCGCAACTGCTAAAAATAGCACGCTATTATTAGCATCGCTATCGCTATTGTAGCAATTTCTTAGCACGCTTATTTCCCAAACAGAATCAGCACATTTATAGCGTCGCAAGCTTTTTTTTTATCCAAGCGATATTTTGCTATTATTTTGCTTGTATTTCACTTATATTTCGCTGAAAATTTGCTAAAATGTGAAAAAAAAAGTTTCTTTAATGTCTACAGTATTAATAAACACTACAATTCGCAAGTAAAGAACACGTTCCTCAACGCTTGCAGCAATATTACATCATCCATCAATCGGGCCCAGATGCAGTGGCTGTATGTAACGTTCCCACCCCCAACTCGGAATAATAAAACACGACACATCTGTTGGGCGCCAAGAATCAATTTCATCACTTGATGAGAATTATAAGTTTATGGTTCATTTATGCTGTATTCTGTGATACATTTATGTTATTTGAAGGGTGTGCCGGTGTTATTAAAAAAATAATTCACTTTGAAAACAAATGTAATATAGACAAAGCAAGCTGAATTAATTTTACTCTGGAGGTATTCACTAACCCTAGATTACTAAGCTTCGTCGAATCAACTACGCTTTTTTTAAATTTTCTTCATATTTCTCGCGCTGTAAACCCCTAATGCATTTATCCAGTTAAAATCGCACATGGTCTTCAACTCTAGTAAGGGATGGAGATATTTTTTTCATAAGCCTAATAGTTTTCTAATAATTCCAATTTTTAGCGACCATGACTCTTCGAATCCACGATGGTTTGTAAAAATGAAATTTTTTTCCAACCCTTCAAATGTATCAATTAGGGTGTAATTGTCAAAAAAATTATTTTTGATGATCTATTTTACTTGTATTATTCTTTTACATTATGCTTCTTTGTTAATTCAATTATTATCTTTCTAATATTATAATAATTTTATAGTTCGAGCTATGCAATTAGTAATTAAGTGTTAAATTCTTATACGAAAGCAAAATAAAGACTAAAATCTAAAAATAATTTCATATTTTTGCTGTATAATAAGCTTTTATGAGCCAAACAATGATAATAAAAAAAGAAATTAACATTTCTATAAAAATTTGATATATAAAAATACATGTCACTTCAAATGTATCACTGTCGGTTTTGCACCATTATCAAGCCATTTTATGGAATTTTTTTTTATCAATCTAGCGATAGTATAGCGAAATATTCGCTGGAATTTCGTTGACATACAAGGTAGCAATACTTAGCTACATTTTCATCTATATAGCTTTAGCAGTAGCGATAATTAGCTAGATTTTTATTAATGTAGCGGTAGCTAGCGAACTAGATTTATTATCTAGCGATGCCAACGTTGATTATGTGTCTGGCCGCCAACATTTTGAATATCTGAAGTAACCATGTGCTTAAATGAAGACAGTATTACAAATGTGATCAGTAATTAAATGTAAAAAAAAACAAATAACAGTTTTCGTTCTTTAAAGTGTGTATACATTTAAATAATAATAATTATTAACTGGAGATGCGTCTCCAAGCATAATCCGGGTCGCAGAATTTTTCCTTCCATTTTTCAATTGAAAAATCATGTGTATACATTGTTTTGGCGGGCTCTGTATAGGCATCATGTAGAATAAATATGTAAAATCAAAGGTGAAAGTAAATAAATAAATATAGACTGGAGAAGGCCTCCAAACATGATGTATTAATTTTTCCTTCCATTTTTCGATAGAAAAATTAATTCAAAGCCGAAAAGTTGAATAAATTTTCGACCAGTAAAGCTTTTCAACAGCCACTGCGTTCTATCTCTTGAAATTGTCAAAGAACATTTTATAAAGTGTACAAATGGATAGTTATTGCAGTACTTTGTGACGTGGCTCGCCCACTACTATTATAAAACCCCACTAAGCACTGGAATAGCGGTTGGACGGGACTAGTCAAGGGTTAAAGCAACGCAGAGGGCAAACACGTCAAAGGTGTGTAAACTTAACTACAAAAATTGACTGACAAGTACAGTTTAATCACCATGCTTTATTTCTTACTATTGTGATAATTTATATATGTATATATATATAAATGTTAAAGAATAATTAAAGACAAGGGTCTACAGTGGCGTAAATAAACGATAAAACAATTTAATCAACAAGTTGGGAATACATTGAAGAACAATAAAATAGAAAAGAGATAAAATGAATAAACAACGCCATCCCTAACGGACGCGAAATACAATAATAATAAAACACGATCGAGGTCAGTTGTTACGAGAGACCAAGCAAATTCCCGGCTTGGGAAAGGCTTCTAACCGCATAGAAGGGGCTGCTAGGGGATACATAAGAACAGGGTACTTACGGTTGTGAAGATCTAGTAGCAAGGTCTTGACGAGACGCATTCAGCATAAGTTCTCTTAGGAAGGCACGATCCACGATGCCTCTCATTTGAAAGACCCGCCTTATATATGCCCCTAGCATTACCCATAATTCTATGCGCGTTAGCACGATCCTGATTGGCTGCCTGCCATTCCGATCTCCTCGCCCCCTGGTGGTCACGATCCAAAACAGTCACAAAACTTCCGGGGCTGCCACTGGTGACTTGGGGTCTCCCGTCTTTATTCACAGGCGATGATTCATCAACACGTGGAGAGGGGGGG
>JAHWFO010097477.1:253706-299307 GCA_023313115.1 Rhysida immarginata
GGGGGGGATAGACGAAGAAGTTACAAATCGTTGTAATTGACGAATGTCACACTATGCTGCATACATGTACACTTTTACGCTTATAATAGAGATATTCAATTATCTCAGTCGTTTTAACCTTCAACACTACTCTATAAGGGGACCCCTACACTTAAATAGGATAATTTACTTATTACTCTAGATTTAAGTACACCAAATGGCAGCACTACATTCAGCTCCACACCTCGAGGTGACGTGATTGATCAGATGCCGGGGTCCACCTCTCCATAATTTCCTGTTATGCTCAGGGTACATAAAAAAAAGGGCTTAGCCAGCAACCAGCGCCCTCTGCCTAGGGACACGGGAGCCAAATCTTCCACAAATTGAGCGCCAGAAGTCGCAGTGTGGTTTCTTTGGTTCAACCCCAGTTCCCATTCTCTGCGAGAGAAGCATGTTACTAAGTTCCATTCACACCCCTTAAATCCTCTCGAAATGGAATTACCCACGGCACACGATCTTCTCACGCCTCACCATATTGATACGCTTATGCTTAATCTTAAAGATCTTTTCACTAAATTCCATAAATATCCAGTCCTATCTGAACGTAAATACACCAACAAAGTTATACTACACAGCAAAAGTTACAATTGGAGGGCATTCAGATTGCTTTACATAGGGCATGAACGTTATTACTCAATCAACAGCCATTACGGATAAGCGTTTTTCTCAGGATCGTCAACATGATGCACACACCTAAAGGCAGACTTTCAATAGTAGAACATGCGAAGTTTTCACCTTGAGAGGACCCACGCGCAGCGATAAAAGTACGGAAAACTTAAGTAACCCAAGTTGATCTCTTATTGCACACGCTGCGGGTTGAATGACCCGATGGTGGCACTTAAGCATATCGCTGGCGGCATCGAACCGGCGAATTCCGTCGAGCAAGGAACACACATACAGTGGAAAATGCCTGCACAATGTCGGTAAAACTCGCAGTCGCAAATGCATGTATTACGAAAAAAGTTTGGAAGTAAACGCAATTATTCCTGTTCACCTTTAACTACTTGAAAAGCTCGGCCGCGCCGCTTTCGAACTCTCAACATGGCCATTCCAATAACATCGACTTCGTCGCAAAACGACAGCTCATTCAGCGAACGCCCGTTCACTTTGAGAGCTGAAATTCAACTCTTATAAAGAAAAACAATAAAAGTTCACAACAATATAAAAACAAAAGTTCGTCTGCTTTTTCGGAACATGTATGATAACAATATAACCAACAATACCTGAACGCTGTCAGGTCGCAAAAGAGCGACAGCGGCCAGGCAAGTTAAAAGTTCTTTAACAATAAGAAAATTAAAACTTATTGCAACTAAAAATTATAAAGACAATTATTTATTGCAGCGTAAAACACGACAAACCACAACAGCACAACAACAACGGACTGAAGAACAAACACTACACATCCAATTCACCCATATCTGCGCACAACTCACACAACGAACACACAAAACACTCGACCGCCCCCTCCCATACATTCCATGACCAAACACAGAACTGCAACACAAAATAAAGTTAGAAAACGTTATCAACTCCCACACACATTCACAAAACAGTTTCACTTAACACACACACACCACTTGCTCAAAACATATACACAACATAATTTGCCTCTGCCGAGCGCAGCGCATTATACTGACATTTAAATGTCACAACTTAATGCATAAATACGAGGTTGTACAAAAAGCATCGGACCTTTATTTTTCCTGGGTAAATGAATGAAGTTGGTCACATACTTAGAGCTCGTGAGTTACTGCCTGGCATCGTGAGAGTGAGTAAGTGTAGTAAACGCTTCACAGTTTTTCGATTTTCTCGAACGACCAAACCATCAACAAAGTATACTATCTGACGGTACTTCAGCGCCTTTGTGATGCTGTACAATGGAAACAACCCGACCTTTAGACAACAGAAAGTTGTTTGCTCCATCACGACAATGCACCCGCCCATTCATCGCATCTGATTCAAAAGTGCCTGGCTAAACACATCACTCTGAGGTCCATCAGCCTCCTTACTCCCCTGGCATGGCTCCATGCAACTTTTGGCTGTTCTCCAAGCACAAACACTGCTGAGAGGAGCCCGATTTCAGTCATGAGAAGACATTATGCAGAAAACGATGGCAAAGCTGCCCGTCATTCCCAAACAGGCCTTCCAAAGACGCTTCTAACAAAGGCAGGAGCCGTGGTTGAAGTGTGTGCATTCCCAAGGAGAGCCCTTTGAAGGATATGTTTAAATCCTACAGGTCAATACCTTTAGTTTTCCCAGCCAATGGTCCGATACTTTTTTACACACTTCCTATATGTGCTGTAATACTTTCAAAATATAAACATAAAATAAAGGCTGTGGCTACGTTCACGGCTACCGTGAGTGCTTAACGGCTCACGACAGTAAGGAGTGGTGTCATTATTATGAGAAATGACGTCACAGTTGTTGCTGAGAGTTGGAAAGAAAAGAAGCGGAAACATTTTTTGTAGGGGGAGAGGGATATATAACTCAAAACGGACTCATTAGAAGTAAACAAGTTATTTACAAAAAAAAATTGTCTTAATGTGAGGAGTTCATACATGTCGAATTTATTGAGTTTGGTTCGCTGGTATGAACGCTACAGCCATACCTTCACTTTTGGAAAAAAATTAGTTATTTCCAAAGAGGGTTAACCAATTATCATAAAAATACGTCAAGGCACAGTATAAAGTACTCTCAAATATTAATTTGGTTCTGCTTTTGCCGTTTCGGAGGAGATAGTTGCACAAACGGGTCACATACGTATAGACGGATTTTTTTTTTTTTTTTCAATTTATTTTAAGGAATCATGAGTTTTTAAATCAATTTCAGGAAGGCCAACAAGGGGTGAAACAGTCATGATAATAATTATCATCCTCCCCTCCTCGTCCACCGACTAAGAAATTTGTATTCCAATAAGTCTGTGTACTCAAATATTGCAATTTAAATACTATAAATCTTGGAAAAATTATGACCTTTATTTATCATTTATATAATTTAGCAAGCAGAATGTGATTTCCGAAGTTGAAAAAATGTTTTTTGTTGCCGTTCATTTATAAAACTCTCCAACTCTTGATAAGACTTGAACCTTCTTCTTATTGAATATATTGTGACTGGTGTCAGTGTGTGTTTTGAGTTCGTTTGGTATTTTGTTTTCATTTTATAGTTGGTTGGTGTCGTTTATGCAAATTTCTGTGTTTAAGTATATTTGTTGAATAAATGAGTTGTGCAGCAATTGTGTTGCGGTAGTTGTGTAAGTGTTTTGTGGTGGGTTTGGTTACAAATACGGATCAAGTGTGTGGAATTTTTAAATAAAAATAAGTCAGTTTGCTATATAGGAAACTGTTTTGCTTTAGTACGTATGTGATATTTTCCCGATTGTTGGAAATAGTTGTTTTTAAAGTTATCTGAGGGAAGCTGCTACAATTGTTTGGATAATCTTAAGCAGACATTGTTGGGGCAGCTTTTCTCAGTATTTGAGCCTCAACAAACCCGGAGAAATAGGAGATTGTTGAGAGAGTGAGTGATCGTTTTTCAGGCTTTGCAGGCAAGCGTCGAAAAAAAAAGATCATTCGAGTTAGCAGCAATGTTTTGGATGTGTCTTCTGCTGAAAAATATGAGTTTGGATGAAAGCAGGCCTGTATGATGGTTATGAATTAGCGTTATATGAAGGAATGCGTCTAGAACAAAGTTTCCCGACCAAGTTGAAAATGAATCAGCGACAGAGCGGTGAGATCGTTCATTTTTATTATTTCTGACATATTTGAAGTTAGGATCACCCGTGGGAATAATTAGCGTTTGGGAAGTTGCTTATTAAAAGAAAGTGACAATTATAATTGATAATTCAAAAGCGACAGTTAATTTTCTGTGGTGAGACTATAAGAGACTACGAGCCAATTCAGAGTTAAAATTTTCGTTCATAGCACAGCGCTGAAGGACACTGTCGTTAATTAGCGATAGGCTAATGTAAAATTTGAACTAGTGAACATAAATGTTTACAACAAACGATGTTTATAATCGTTAGCGTCTGTGAAACGAAGCCTGTCACATGGGGCATTCTATGAGCTGTTACTAAAAGCATGCTTACATGTATCGGTGGTGAATTGTCACGTCAATGATAATTGTTATAGTAAAATAATTACTCAACGATAGCAACATGATACGTGAGTGAATAGAGTGCAATCTTTGGCGTCTATGAGCGGACAGTGAATCGTCCAAATATTGTTGAGGGGTTAATGCTCTCTCCCCTGGTTGACCAAGCTTATGCAGCACTAATATATAGCACTGATTGGCAACAAAAGAAAGGTTGATTAGAATTAGATTAGAATTAGATTAGAATTTTTTTTTTGGCGTCGACTACTAAGGTCATTTTGCGCCTTTTACATAAGTTATAACAGTACGCAGCCCGAGACAAACACAAACATCCATGCCCACAGCGGGATTCGAACCCACGACCAGGCGGACTCGAGTACTAGAAAGCCTACGCCCTAGCCCTCTCGGCCACCTGGCCGGCTACAAAAGAAAGGAGGGCGTGACGCTTTCGTGGGGTAGTTGTTGCACTCGATTCACTCTCGACGGGTACTGGCAGCCTGGGTTGTGGGTATTACAGGCTGGGCATGTAGCATGATTTGCTCATTGGTTTCCCATGTGCTGGTGCACGTTGTTAATTAAAAGCTTGTCAGTACAAGATATTTCGCATTGTTAAAAAGGTTAATTGATTGTTGTATAGTTTGTATAGTTTTGATATAATTGTTAAGCTTATGTCGTATTTTAGTGTGGGGCCCCAATTTTCAATATTAATAATATGTATTCATAATTATTGGTTCTAATCACAATTAAAATGAATGATTTATCGTTTGTCAGCCTCTACTACTTGCGAATGTAACATTCACCCTGCGCAAGTCCAAAAACCCGCTCCTGTTGTGCTTGGGAGTGAATTATCGTCAGGGGATCCTTACGGCACCCCCCCCCTCCCACGCACTACAGGGCACAATATTTTTCCAGTTGAACATTTACACAATATGTTTGTTCACCGCTACGGCCGTCCGCAGCACGAAAAGTGCCACGAAACAACTCCCGGCAGTAAGGTGTGATGTCACTCTTTACTGTCGTGAGCCATTATGCCTTCACGGTAGCCGTGAACGTAGCCACTGCGTAAAATAAAAGTACATGTAAAATACTGAAAAATACAATAAATTTGAAAAATTATTTTTCCATAGGCTCTCTGAATATATTTCTGCCAATTCGTTAATCTCTCCTTTCCAGCATTGTTTCACTCCCATGTGGAGTTTCGAGATTGCATGTTTCGATCAACCGAGTTTCTCACCTCAAATATAGCTAATAATAAAATTGCAGATTCGGTCTTTATTGACTATTCAAAAGCCTTTGATTCAATTCCTATTCCTTATCTGATTTTTAAACTCTCTTTTTTTATAATATTCGTGGTCTTCCTCTTAATTGGCTCTCTACCTTTATCTGGTTGATGTTATTCCTTAACTATTTCTAATATCTCGTCATAAACAATAATTCGAAATACTGACGTCCCTCAGGGCTCCATCCTTTTTCCTTTGTTATTCAATATTGATTGACCTCTAGCTCTATCCCCTGATGCTATTACCCTCTACGCTGATGATGTAACTCTCTCTTTTGCCGATTTATCTATCTCCAACCTTCAATCCAAAGTAAGCCTAACTCTTTTTATTCCTTAGCCTTTGGAATTCCGCGAATTCTCTAAATCTCAAACTTGAATAAAAAAAATATATATATATGAGTTTCTCTCAAAATAAACGTTTTGTCTCTTCTGATCTTTCCACTATCTGCAATAGTTCTCGTCTTTCCTCGACCTTTTCTATCAAATACTTGGGCTTATATCTATCTCCAACTTTTATCTTGGGAATCCCATATCAATATTTTAATTAAAACCTTTAACCGAAGATTAAGTATCATCTCTCGTTTATATTTTCTTCCTCCGGTGATCTTGTTTCTTCTGTATTTTTCGCTTATTCACTCCTCTCTTTGCTTTGGCATTATTTTCTGGGGTGCAACCTCTAACTTTGATTTTCTACAACTTTTTTGCATTGAGAAATGGTTTTTAAAAGTTCTTTTAAGGCTGTCTAAATCAACTTTCTTCTCTCATCTGATTAATTTTATGGCATTGGTGATATCTATCAGCTATACGCCTTACAGTTATCTTTATTTATTTTCAAACTTTCTAATAATTTTCTTTCCTCTTCTCTCCTCATTTCCTGCAATTGCGATTTCCACCCTTATTTGACTCATTACAATTTGTCAATTAGAGTTTCTATGGCCAGACGGAATTAATTATGTCGAAGTGCCTCTTACGTTGGCATCAGATCGTCATCTTACCAGACTCTATCCGATCTTTACCGTCTATTACTAGCTTTAAGAGGATGGTAAAAATCTTTCTCTTCACTAATCATACTTCAACCTAAATTTACTACCGTAATTTTCGGCAGTAGCGCCACGGCGTTTCTGTTAATAAAAGTGAAAATTTTGGCGTGTGCGGCGTATCAGCCGCCGCGGCGCTACTGTCGGAGATTTTACAAAAATTAAAAAAAAAATAAAAATTTCTTCCCAAGATTTTAGGCCTACTTGATATCGTTCTCTCAACGATATAAAATGAGTAGTGACAATATATTCCTTGATTTATATTTATTGATGAATTCACACCCCTATTAATTAAAAATTCACTCCGATAGCGATCGAGCGTGAGCGTTCATCTACAGCGGCGGTTTGAACCACCGGGTCACCGGGAAAAAACCCGGTGGGCCGGACGGATGCCTTTACTTTCTCGTGATTGAGGGCCACTTTCGCCGATTTTTCCCGGTACCTGCCCGGTATGATTTAGACTGTCAGTCCGCCCATGTTCATCGAACAATGTGAGACTGCCAGCCCGCCCTTATCGTTCTCATCGTTCACTACACGACCATTATCAACTTTCAAATCTGATCACATTCAAGCGCGCCTGATCACTTTCGCTTCGCAATAATGGCAGACAGTGAAAGCGTATCCCACTTTGAAGTATGTTCCGAATGCGTTTATAGTTTTGTAATGAATCTGAAGGCACAAAACACGTCAGGATACAAGTTTTTTTTTTTAGGATAAATCTTCCCTTTTAGGTGACGGCGACGCGCACTCGCTACACACGCTCCCGCTACACAACGGCCAACTCCCGCAGCCAGCTTATGATTGGCGCGTGCACACACGGGTATACTAAAAACAGGAAACAAAATTTGTCTTTAAGGAGAACAAGTTGCCTGTTGGCGTATTTCTTTTCTCTTTTTTAATTAAAATTTCTTATAGCTGGACACATGGTAAGGGCGAAGGAGCTTAAGATAGAAGCGAAGATTGTTTTATATATTTTATTTTTTTAAATTTTTTCTCTTAGGTTTCGAAATTTCTTTAAAGTTTCGTTTTTCTCGTACGTAGATTTTTGTGTTTTAACGCTCGGGGCTGACTATCAGAAAGATTCACGAGCACGTGCGCAGGGCTAAACGGTCACGAGAGCGCTTGAGAGGTGTTAGAAACACCAGTATTTTATTACATTTTATATATTATTATTATTACTATTATTATTATTATTATTATTATTAATTGTTACGCACCCCACATGGGGTAAAATTTAAGAATATTAAAACGTTTAATAGATGAGCATGGGAGATCTCTTCTTGAGAGATTAGTCTTAATTATTATTGTTTGTCCATAAAATACTTTTTCAGACGACGTTTAAAGTGAACACAAGCACTCGTACATTGATTGTTATTACAGTCAAACACTGTGGAGCGTAATGAAAACGGTAGTTCATTCCACAGTGCAATTGCGTTGTAGGGGAAACGTTTTGATAAGAAACCTGAGATTCTTTCAGGGACGATGAAAAGATATCACCTAGTTAATCTAAATTGTTCGTCAAAATTAAACCAATTTTTTATGAATGCAGCGGGCTGTTTTTCGTTCCTTAAGGCCTCTGCTGCTTCAGTAATCAAAGCAACTTTACTAATGGTCGCAATGGTGGGCAGTTTATATTTTGTGCAAGCCCTTGACACTGAGTCTAATTTATTTAGTTTGAAAGCCATCCGGATAGTTTTGTTGTAAGTAGTCTTGAGCCTTTTTTGATTAGCACCGGAGGTCGAAGACCAGAATATTGCTCCATAAGCAATTCTAGGTATGGTTACTGCTGATATTAATTGACATTTTTGTGATACCGTAAGTAAATTCCTCACTCTTTTAATTAGGTAATTGAAACGGTGTATAGATACTATTAATTGGTCGACTAGTTTATTGAAACAAAGATGGGAATCTATAGGTATTCCAAGAATCTTGATGGAAACTGAATCAGTTTGACCTTTATAAATGTTCACAATATTAGTTTTTGCCTGATTAAGACTGAGTCCTCTACTGTCATACCATTTAGATAAAAATTCTAGGTCTTGGTTAAGGGATGCCCTTATTTCTTCTTGTTGGTTGCTGGGATAAGTGGCAAACAAGTAATTGTCATCGACATAGCGGACAATACACGTATTGAATTTATGCTTAAATAGCGAGGCTGTCGATATTGCATATAAGAGGGGACCGAGTCCAGAACCCTGCACTATGCCACGCGTAGAATTATTACTAATCAGGGGGTCTTGGCTGATGATATTTATTCTATCAGTAAAGTAATCCTGGATCAGTTCCAAGTAACTCTCTGCCACACGGAGAGCCGTCAGATCATTGATAAGTTGTCGTCTACATATACTATCAAATGCTTTAGAAATATCGGTCTGTGCAATTATACATTTGTAATTTTTGTCGTACGCTTCACAGGCCTTGATAAATATTTCGATTGGTGTCCAGTAGACTTTATAGCCTGGCCTACTCCCACGCTGTTGGTCAGGAATTTTTGACCAAGGGTAGTTGACGAGGTTATAAAATACAACCTTGTCAACGATTTTTTTAAGGGGGGATAAGACCGAAATTGGGCGGTAGTTGGTTATGGTGAGCGGATTCCGTTTTTTGTAGATTGGTTTAATATTGGCTATTTTCAATACTGTGGGGATCTTCTTACTTTTTACAATTAAATGGCACAGATCATCTCATACCCCGAATTATTTAAGTTTGTAGCATATTTCCTTCAGGATAATTCTCTAATATTCTATTTGCTTTTAGAGAAGTATCCTTTTTTGCTTTGATAAAGGATAGGCTCTATCCGAAACGTCAGCTTTTTATTTGATTTTATAGTCTTATTTTGATTTTACTTATTTTTATTATTATTTTGTTATTTGTTAATTATTATTTTATTTTTCATTGTTATTTATTAACGATTATCTAGCATATTTCCTGTTATAGTTAGAGGATAGCTTGGACCTCTTATTTTCACTTGTTTAATAAGCTTAATCAGCTTTTTACCGTAGGGGATAATCGGTTCAGGTGATTTATCAGTATTTGTCCTCTCAAGCTCTACAATTTCTTCAGGTTCTGGGATGTTTGTTGGGTTATTAACCCATTCCAAATAATGTTCGTATTCGCAGGGCGATAGTTTAGGTTTATTATCGGGACAGTTTTGTTTTAACAATTTCCAGATCTGATTCTCTTTGACATGTTGCGAGACTACCTCTCTCTTGGCCTTCCTTATGGCTTTTTTAAATGTCCAATTTGCCTGTTTATACGAATTCCAAGCTTGGATGTCTTTGGTTGTTGCGTAGTTTTTGCAGGCGATCAGTTTTGTGTTCCATTTGTTTCGGATGTCTTCATTCCACCATTTGTTATTTTTCATATTACTATTGCTGCGACGATTACTAAAAGTGAGTCCTACAGCGACTGCAGCTTCAGTCATTATTGTATTAATATTTTCGAGTAACAAGTTGTGATAGTCCCACCCTCCAGGTAATGCACCAGAGTGCATCTATTAAGAACAACACTGGAGGATGAGGCAATCAAAGGTTCGGGACCAGTGAACGAACAACGAGGGCCTAGTTTTACGTGTTGATTCTGACATGTTTTTATTCATAAATCCTTTTTAAACTTACAACAAAGTTTTATCAAGACTTATACTGATCTTACTAACCAAAAGGGGCCCCCTTAAACACTATTACGTTAATATTAATCTGCATTAGGTTTCAAAAAACTACTTATCACAAAAGCGGGTTCGTGTCCACTCCGATACCCGATGTGGACTCTGAGGGTGAATGCCTACTAGCTACTGAATACTCATGCTTCACACAGCAACGTCACGCTCGATTCCAATGTTGTCATCCTCTGAATCAAGTATTCCTTCCACTGCGCTTCAGTTCACGCAGTGTACCTCTTTTGATCATTCAGCCAAGGGAGAGGTACTGGAACCCTTCTTAGAAGGATCGAACAACCAAAAGCGCTAATGTCACTGGCGAGCTCCAAGCGCGCGTCAGTATACTTCGCCACTCGTGTTTTACAAATCACGGTGCGATGACTGGGCGCGAGAGTACCGCTCCACCTCACTTCCGCTGCTTCGGCATTCACCTCAGATTCCCAGAAGTGCATGCATAACCATAACTTAACTCAATTAGTTACAAGATTTTTTGCATAGTACAGTTCGCTGCTTCATTTTACAGCGACGGAGAAAGAGTTCAAAGTACTCTTAACGGTGAGTATATGAATATTAAATTGTTTATTCCAACGTTTAAAGTCAGCCAAAGCGACGCAAAGTAATTGTTCTTTTTTTTATTAGGGTTCAATTTACGTGGGATCCGGTGGGAGGTGCCGTATCTACATTCTAAATCCCAATGCTGTAGCTCGACCGCTAATTAATTCGAAAAGATATCACTCACCAAGGATTCCGCGCGCACAAAAATCACAACGCCCCGCTGTATTTACACACTCCAAAAACTGTACATCGGGCGAAGTCGTCATCATCCCGTTTCATAACTTTCGTTATCGGCGAGGCTCCATCACACCTAAACTTTGCTTGCTTCGAAATCTCTTACAACGACACTAGGCAAATTAATCATCTCAAACAGTTTCAATAAATTAATTAAACAAAACTCAAACTTAATCATTGTATACATCTAATTAAATTCACTTATCTAGTCATTTTATTTCGTTCCAAACAGTCCTAGATATTCAACTTCCCACATATCATATATTTACATTGCCTGACCACCATCGTTGGGGAAGTCATTCCACACACGAGAACAACAACAACAACAACACAAAAAACAAAACAAAAACACGTGCAAACAAAAAAAAACTCCATACACACGCATTTATTCTCAGAAAATCCTACAACAATGCTCTAACGGAGGCTGCGATGATCTTCTAGGAAAACACATTAACCATTTCGGACGCCAACAAAGCACACACACGAAATATTCACACTTCTCGCAACAATAAACCACATCACAGCTACAACAATATGGATACACGAAACAACAAATAACTATGCAAAACAAACAAAAAAAACGTTTTAATAGTACTTCATTTCCTCAATAGCATCTCGTTAACGACCTCAATCAATTTTCAATCCACTTAATACATACCGGATAATCTCAATACCATGAATAATGCAAAATTCTAAACATACAGGTAAGATCTCTTTTAAATACTTTATAACTACCCCCTTCCGCCGGACACACGTGACTACCAGCACACCTGGTACGTCACAAAGTTCACGTCTTTTATATTTCTCAGATCTTCGCGTGTGAGAATATCTAATTGTCTGTGAAATTCATCTATTCTAAAATTTGTGTGGTTAGGGATAAAATTGTATCTACCGTTGTTGCTCTGAGTTCGGGCCCCACATAACATTAATGTAACCGAAATAACTAAATGATCACATTTAGGTAAGGTCAAATATTCAAGTTCACTGTATTTTATGGCCAGAGGTAAATACATGTGATCAATGATGGACGCCGTTGAAGTAGTGACTCGCGTCGGACTATTCACAATTTGTTTAAGGTCCAGGGCCTCTGTACTCGTTGCCAAGGATCGTATTTCATGTGATGGAAACATCCAGTTGCAGTTAAAGTCGCCCAATATTATATTATTGTTCGTTGGATCAAGTTCTTCAATAAGGTTGGTGCATTCTTCTATCGGTATATATGTTGGACGATAAATTAGTAAAAAGTTCGTCCACCTTTTTCCTATGGAACATTTAATTAGTACCGCTTCCAATCCGTCTTTACAGATGGTATCTTAAGGGTGACATAAATTAAGACACCCCCGCCTCTGGTTTGACGGTCGGCTCTGTACACTGTGTAACCAGGAATTGCGACAGTTTGGTCGTCACAAAGTGACGTCAACCATGTTTCAATTATGAAGCATAGGTCAGTAGAGTGTGTTAAAAGCCGAGCCTGTATGTCGTCCAATTTAGGTAACACCGACCGAGCATTTAGGTAGGTTATTTTTATTTCCACATATTCTTCATTCTTACTCTATTATTATTATTATAATTATTATTATTATAATAAGCAAGGGCACGGTGGAGTATATCTTCGCAATGAGCAGAGTATGTTTCAAATTCGCCAAAGCGACGTGCAAGCTATACAGCAGCTTTAAACTAACAGCCAAGATTGAAAAGGCCTAAGAGCAATCATGCAGCAGCGAGGCAGTTAGGACTCGACGAAAAATGTATTCGGCGCTGGAGGAAATGTATGCAGAAATATATTATATGTACGAAATTAAAAATTTTTTCCCACTCAAATGCATATTACTTTTATTTAAGCATATAAGAAAACTGTTTTTAGATCACCGATTGCGTGTGTGATGGGAGGGGGGGGGGGGGGGCGTATCGGCCGCCGCGGCGTTACTGTCGGAGATTTTACATTTATGTTAAATTTTTGCTGCTACGGCGTATCAACCGCTGTAGCGTTACTGCCGAAAATTACGGTAACCTTTTTTTGCTTTTCTGTATGAATTTTGCATTGTTTGCTGTTTCATTTTTTTACTTCCGTATATGAAATTGTGACATATTAAATATGTACACATAGACATGGATTCATGCAACCCATGTCTATCTGTTATTTACTAACCATTCATACACAAATTGTATTAATTTAGAAATAAAAGGGAAGGGAATGAAATAAAATATCCTCCATTTGGCGATTTAATGAGACGATTGAGACACGAAGCATAATTTTAGGTTATTAAGCTAAGCTAATATTACTTTCTGAAACCTTTCAAGGAAACATAGATTTATAATTTCTTTATTCTTTGTAAATTTCGTTACATTTAACCCTTGAACATATAGATAAATCAAAATTCATAATATTAGGCCTTTTCTGACATGTGCTCTGGGGATTAACGGCACCTGGAATACTCCTTATCTAATACAATAGAGAAGGGTGGGATCTGACATAAGGAAATTGGAGATGAAAATAGCAAGAAGGGGAATAGTGTAAAAGGGGATGATAAAAGGGTAATACCGATAGGGCAGCTTGTTTCTAGGAATTGAAAGACAGGGAGCTATCCCAGAGTGCCGGGGTATCTCAAGGCAATCAAAAAAAGAGATTGAGTTAAGGTTGGTGAGCGACACTATGAGTGGCAAGACGTAGAGCAACTCTGCGGCTAGAATCGAACATCGAAAGGAGATGACGAAACGACGACGGATGGAGACGCATGAAAGGACGATAAGCACCCGGTCGTGAGTGAGGCGCAACACGCGCAGCACACATCAGCAAGCGAACGGACGTCGAAGCAGCAATGGGAGGCGTGCGGCGAGAGTTCATGTGACCACCGATCGACCAGCGATCCCGTGCCTATCAGTGGGGTAGAGTGGTATTAAAGAGTCTAGCGGGCGTTTTAGCTAGGCTGCTTTAGAGCTCTAAGCTGAGGAGGCATCGACGAAGTTGGCGTTCTGGGAACTCCACGGGAGACACGAGAATCAGCGCAGCCACGCCAGAGACGCTGCGGAAACGACCGACATCGAGCAACAAGTGCCGGCAGACATCAGCAGAATCAGAGGAATCCTCAATCGTCTACATCAAAGCTAAGTACTATGTTTTACATTTGGGCCCACGCGAAAGTGTAACTTAGTGCAATATTCAATAGGAGAGAGACAAAGGAAACTGAACTTGTTTTAGACGTATGAATAGCAGTAAAAGCAAGAGAGTGTAATAGATGATTAATGGGATAATTAAGAGGAACATTGCCTAGAGCTCATGTCAAATATTAATTCACTTAATAGGGTAAACATTAATTTGTTCAAGGTCAGATCGCTAGCTTAGATTTAGAACAGTTGACATACGTATGATTTATGCATTTATTTTACTAATTGTAACATGTATCGTTAATGTTCTTTAGAATTTACTTAAATCGTTTCATTCTTATTTCCAAATTATGTACTTATATTATTTAGGTTTAGTCTTTCATTAAACATCATTTATTTACTTATACATGCTGCGTCTCAATCCTAACTTTATTTGGTAAATGGACGGATAGATTATAGAAGGGAGAGGAATTATTGATTTTACAGCGTAAGAAATTTATTACATTGACAATTTAACTATACGATCACGAGTAGGCCATTTGTAAGAAGGTTAAAGCCCCGAGGTATATCATAAGGAATTGATCTTAGAGGGGTGGGTTCATTATTGCGAATGACTGGTTGAAGGGGTAGAAGCGTTTGTAAGCTAAGTAAGTATAAACATTGCTTATATATAAGTGGAAATCTAAGGCGTTTCGAATCATAGCTTTATTAACTAGGGATTGGAGAAGCTTGCCTGGAGAAGGGACCCCGATGTAACCGTCACAAAATAAAGAAATTATTGTAATTGCGAAAAATTTTAGTTTTCAGATTTCAATGGAAATATCCATTTTGAACATCCCTGAATCCATTTTGACTAGTTTAGGCGTGACGTCTGTACATATGTATGTGTGTATCTCGCATATCTCACAAACGATTAGCTGTAGAATGTTGAAATTTTGTATTTATGACTGTAGTAACATCTAGTTGTGCACCTCCCATTTTGATTGCAATTGACTGGGCTTAAAATGTGTACTTTTGGTGTCCACAACAGATTTTTTTACAAGTCCATGGAGTTTTGTCTGCATGGCAGTTTGTGACATCATAATGATGGCAGGGTATATTAATAGGAGGTATCACATGACCAAGGCCTGAGGTGCCCTGCACTTCAAGCAATTCCCAACCGTTACCTCCTCATGGTTAAGATGGAAACACGTAATGGTGGCTAACACGGCACTGGGGACAGAGCGTTCGCCAGAATAAGCAGACACCAACGGCCTCTTCGGAGGGCGGAGGAACAACAATGGGTGGGGCACTCACTTGCCCTGGTGTTAGGAAACTGACGCCGAAGGCAGATGAGCTCCTAGTGAGCCAACAGCATGTGATGCAGAGGGCAAGGGGAAACCACCGCATAATCCTCTTTCCAGGAAAACTTATGATGAGTGATCTACAAGTAAATTTGAAAGTTGGCAACTACGGGATCTCTCAAATGAGAGATGTCAGGCCCGGCAGGAATGGAGGTAAGGCCACCTAGGTCGTCAAACGGCAAAACTCTCACATTCAAATAGGGACATGGAATGCCCAAATCATGTTCCAAATAGGAAAACTTGATAATGTTAAGCGAGAGATGGAATGCTATAACCTAGAACTGCTGGGACTAGCGAAAACATGAAGCAGAGGGGAAAGTGATTATGATAGCATAGCTTTCAGGATGATTCAATCGGCAAGCGAGAACTGACAGGGAGGAGTTGCACTCATACTCATTAGGAGTTTTGCCCAGGCACAAGACTTATTATGGCCAGATTCTTAACAAAACTAACAAATATAACAGTCATCCAGTGTTACTTTCCAACCTCGCGGTGCTGTGAAGAACTGGATGTCACCTATGAAAAACTGGAAGCCCTGATCACCTCTGTACCGACAGACAACAACTTAATTATCATGGGCGATTTCAATGCAATAATAGGAGAGCAGCGAGAAAATGAGATTGTTGGCCCATATGGACTGGGAAGGCGAAATGAACGAGGACAACATCTGGTTGATTTTTGTAAAGATAGATTTCTGATAGCAAACACATGGTTCAGCGTCCATAGATGAAGACGTTATACATAGAAGTCACCAGGAGATACCAGAAGGCACCAAATTGACTATATAATAGTCAAGCAACGATACCGAAACCAGGTCAAAAAGGTGAAAAAGGTACGGTCCACTCGCTGGTAACAATGAGTTCGTACCTACAACTGCGGAAGCCAAAGCAACAAAATACCCCCCCCCCCCCAGCTGGAATTTAGAGTATTTAGGAGACCACGAGAAAAGTCAGGAATTTTCTGCGAGAACAGACGAATTGTTAGCACAAGAAGTACTATCAGACGAAGTCGAACAGTGCTGGCAACACACAAAAAAAGCCATAACAGTTGCCGCCCAGAAAGTTTTAGGTAAAGTTTCCAAAATGCCAAGAAAAGCATGGATCACCCAAGAAATACTACAACTAATGGATGAAAAATGCACCTATAAAAATTGCCAAACGGAACAAGGACAAAGTAGTTATCAAGCTCTACGGAACGAAATTCAATGTAAATGCCACGATGCTCGGAAAAAATTCTGGGACATGCAATGTAGTGAAATTAAACAACTGCAAAGATTCGGGCGAGCGGACCTCACATACAAAAAGATAAAGGTCTTAACACAACAAGGCCAAAGCGCAAATAATAATGGAAATGGTATATTAGAAGACAATCAGGGTAGAGAAACTAGTGACCCTCAAGAAAAGTGCGAAATCTGGCATGCTTCCATTGAAAATCTGTACAAGTGCAGAGAAGATTTTATTCTGCAAATGGATGATAGTTACAACAACGAAATCCTACGAGAAGAATTTCTAACAGCGCTTAAGGCCCTCTCACTACACAAAGCGCCGGGAGCAGACAACATACCAGCGGAACTCCTGAAGCACTCAGGACAGAATGTCACTGAAGCCCTATATTATCTCACAAACCAAATCTACCAAACAGGGAAATGGCCCGAACATCATTGTATAACAACCATAGTCCCGATTAGCCAAAAAGGCAGGAGCGAAGAAGTGCCAAGAGTTCAGGACTATTAGTCTCTTCAGCCATGCGTCAAAAATTCTGCTGCATATTATACGACAAAGGATAACAAGGTACATCAAGGAATACCTGGAAGACACTCAATTTGGATTTCGGCAGAACATGTCAACACGCGATGCGATAGCAACACTACGTGTAATTGGAGAACACTTTGCAAACAAGAACTGAAATGCATATGTGGCCTATGGTGACTACAAGAAAGCCTTCGACCAAGTTGACTGGCACAAACTCTTTCAGTTACTGCAAAACATTGGCTGCCCACAGAAACTTCTGCTACTCATCTATTAAAGACAAAAGATGATAATCAGACTGGCAGAGCAAAAAACCGACCCAGCACGAATTCGCAGAGGGGTTAGACAAGGCTCCCCGCTCTCGCCATGCCTTTTCAGCGGATATGCAGAACTAATACTAACTCAAGTACTAAGTAACACAAAATATGGAGTATCAATCGACGTACAGTCATGACCATTAAATTTGCTGACGACCAGGCTGTAGTCCACTAACATTACAAAAGATGATTGATCGAGTCAACCGTACAGCTAAACAGTACGGAATGCAAATCAATGAGAATAAAACAAAGATAATGTGTTAGGGAAAAAGACCACGTCATTTTACCATCCATATCGACAGCCACCAGCTCGAACAGGTCTCATCGTTCAAATATCTAGGCAGCACCATTACAGAAGATGGCAGACGCAGTCAGGAGATCAGAACACGCGTAGCGATAGCTAAACTAGTATTTCGGTCAAAACAGAAGCTGTTTACAAACCGTAACATTTCCTAAAATCTACGTAAATGGTTGATCAAGATTTATGTTTGGTCACTACCACTGTATGGATCGTTAACTTAGACCATAAACAAACAAGACCAAAAAAAGATTAGATGCGCTAGAGATGTGGTGCTGGCACCGCATGAAAAGAATCAATTGGACTGAAAGGATACGTAATGAGAGGGTAATGCAGCTGATTGGAGAAGAAAGAAGCATTATTAAAGCAATTAAAAATCACAAGTTAAAATGGATGGGACACACGCTCCAGCACGGAGGAGTACCGCGAGACGTGATGGAGGGCTACATTGAGGGAAATAGACCATGAGGACGACCATGGATCACGTGGACCGGGCAGCTGGTGAAGGACATGGGATGCACAAATTCTGGAGAACTCAAACTAGACCAGAAGAAGTGGTTTGGTTTGGTTTGTTTGGTATTAACGTCCTTTTTAACTCCCATGGTCATTTCAGGACTGCGTTATAGGGGCCACCAATTTTGCCTCGCAAGGGTTCTTTAACGTGCAGCCGGCAAACGACTACACAGGACCAACGGCTTTACTTCCCTTCTGAAGGAAGTGCGTGATCTCAGGATTTTCCCCCTGAAAAAATCCTCGTCGTCCTCGGCCGGGGTCGAACCGGCGTCCTCGCATCAGAGGCAATCACGCAACCCCTGAGCCACTGAGGCCGATCCAGAAGACATGGAGAGCACTCTGCACAGGGGTGAACCAGTCTGAGGACTGACATACTGATGAAGATGACATGACCAACAATGCAAGGCAAAGTTTGTGCAACAATAGGTATCAACAATGGTATCAACATGCAATTCACCAATAGTATGCACGGACCAACAATATATATCTCAACCAATAATGCAAGGTAAATTTGGTGCTTTATAAATAACATTCAATTTGTAATAATTTGCAGAGTTCCTGTTGTTAGGGCTTTTCTTAAAAATGATAGTTCTTAGAACTTAACAGGTTCTGGAAAATCTTTAAATTTGAGCACTAACTGGAAATAATGGAGAGTTAGCAGACTATTGAGAAAGTGGAAATGAGAAGTGGAACCCGTCCTTTCACTCATTGCTGTATTGTATTGGGTCGGGAAACTTCGGTTTGAGATTCTCGATGAGATCATTGCTGCATATGCAACACCTGATGATGACGATGATGAAAGCAGAGACAAATGTCAGAAAAGGCTCAACAGACACCGATCTGCATTCGAGATTTCGGGAGCATGTTCAACAGACTGAAAATGAGCAAAAGCAAGAGACAGATGATCCTGTGGAGCTACGATGTCATTATGAATTGATATTGATGAGATCAAATGGTTTCTGAGTGGTTGATACATCGGAGGTTCCTGAAGCTTGCTGGCACCTGTTCAAGATTGACCTAAAGCGAAGTCGCACACAATGTTCCAAGTGACTACGCATCTTCCAGTGATGAACCATGTTGTCTTCAACCCAGACCAGGCCAACTTAGAAACAATGGAAAACTCGAGGTATACTATGCTCACCCTCTTCTTCGACATTTGTGGAAGTGATCCAGATGCACATGATTGACTCTATCATGAGATGCTGAAGGACTACACGTGGAACAAAGCCTTGAAGCACTGGCAAACCAGAAAGAAGGGTGGTCGAAAGGCGATAGGCAGAATGATCTCAATGTCCCCACAAGACACAGAACGCTATCACCTATGTATGCTGTTGTGCTTTGTGAAAGTCCAAAATCGTTCGAAGGTCTCCGAACTTGGATGGAATAGTGTACTACCAAGAACTCCTTCGCAGCTCTGAAGAATCGGCACTGCTGAATTCAGATCAAGCTAACATATACCGCACCATAATGAGAGCATTTCAAGGGGATATGCTGGGGAGGAATCTTTACTTTTTGGATGGGCTAGAAGGAATTGGAAAATCGGTTCCTGTTGGAGAAGATTTTGGCAGCTGTTCGACATGAAGGCAAGATTACCATTGCAGTTCCAACCAGCAGTATTGCTGCACTGCAACTGATGGGAGGACGAACCGCCTACTCAATGTTCAAGTTGGGTCTGAAATTACAGAGTAACTCCACCTGCGATATATTGCTTGGTTCACAACGAGCACAGCTAATTCGTCTTACAAGTCTTATCGTATGGGACGAAACTTTGGTGATGCACAAGTTTGGTTTCGAGGCATTCCACAGGACTCTCCAGAATATACTTGAGAACGATAAGCCATTCAGAGGGAAGTTTATTGTCCTGGCAGGAGACTTCCAACAGATTCTCCTGGTCATTACTAAAGGTAGAGCCGCTAACGTAATCAATGCATGTATCAAGCGCTCCTCTCTGTGGAAACTATTCAAGATTCTTTGACTGACGACAAACATGCGCGTTCAAAATGCGCCAAATGTAGTGTCTGCAGCAGATGTACAGGCATTTGCCAAACTTCTGTTGGATGTTGGTAAAGATCGTCACGTTGCCAGACATGTAGATTTGGATATGCATGCATTCCAAGTGACATGGTTGTCAAGACATCTGCTGATCAAGAATCTCTTCAGAAGCTCATCGACATTGTGTACGGAGATCTTCAACAGCAATGCCATGGCGCGGACTACTTCTCATTGAGGGTAATTCTGACTCCTCTGGACGCATTTGTGCACGACATCAATGACAGTGTTGGGTCGCATCAGCATCTCTCTATCGATTCAGGTAAAGAACAAGAAGGTCTTAATCAAACCTTGTTCTTATTGGAATTCCTGACCACTCTCACCATATCCGGCATGCCGCCACATAATTTACACCTGAAGGTTGGTGCTCCAGTAATATTGCTTCGAAACATTGATGGTGATCAATGTCTTTGCAATGAAACAAGACTGCAAAGTCTCCAATTGAAACAGAATTGCCTCCTAGCAACAATCTTGACCGGTTCCAAGAAAGGAAGCATTGTTGCCATCCAAAGATTCCGTTGATCGCAGATGATGTTGGTCTCCCACTCAAGCTTCGATGCCGACAGTTTCCCATTCAGCTGGCCTTTGCGATGATGATCATCAAGGTCCGGGGTCAAACCATCCACGAACTTGGTCTCTACCTACCGAAGCCTGTCTTTTGCCTGGGACAGCTACATGTTGCTTTGTCAAGAGCCACTTCGTGCGACAAGATCAATATTGTGCTTAGATAGGAAGTACATGAAGACTTGGACACCGTCTGTATTGAAAACCATGTCTAACCCAGCACTGCGTCGTAGCTCATTATACAGATTTCTCTGAATTTTAAGATTTTTTTTTCAATGCGTGTTTTGTTAATTTTCAAAATACATTTCTTTTAACTTCTCTGCCTTATCAAGTCATGCCTGTTCCACTGGCCTCGCAGAGCCCGGGCATGCCTACTTATTTATTTATTTATTTATTTATTTATTTATTTATAAATAAATAGTTTTTTTTGACAACTTCAAAATTAAATAACCTTTTATTTTTTAAAAAAACCTACAGTCTGTACTTATTAAGAAACTTTATGAAGAATGAGGCAATAATAAACCAGATTTTAAAGCTTTTTTGTTGTAAATATCAAGGTTATGCATTTTCAAAATCATAAAAAACAGTGATTTTTTTGTATGTTCTTTCATACTGGGTGATCCAAAAGTGTATTACATTTTTTTACATTGTTAACGACAATGTTACACTGTTTTTTTCAGTGTTTGTGCGTGCCTAGTGATTCTTATGAAAGCATTGAATTGCTAGAAAGCAAACACTGAAAATGTCGTTAACAATGTAAAAGTAACTAACACATTTTTGGATCACCCAGTATATTATTTCTCGTGAGTTAGTGACGAGTCAAAAAATAGGGATCGCATTATAGTAGAAAACTTATAGTAATAAAAAAAGATAGGAATCGATATACGCATAACATCCACTGGAATCTGGACATCCTTTATCTAAAAAGATCTCCATACTGCCAAAGATCTCTTCCAAATTAATGTCCTCGAAAGCATCAAAATCTCCAAAGCTCTTTCATCAAACCCCAAAATAAATTTTAAATTTACAACCTAATTTCGATGTATTCCAAATTTTGCGTTTTCTATCTGATTGTTTATAACTTAATACTTATTTAATATCATAATTGTTAATTGCAAACTTTATATGATTAAATAAAATTAAAAAAATATGTGATTACAAAATTATATGATAATTTAGATAAAAAATATGGTCGCCACAGTCGGACGCAGGTAAACCGTGCTCCGTGAGAACTGAAGTGCATGATTAATACCCATTGGTACGTAGCTCTAATCTCATTCTTAAATGAGAAGACGTCTTCAAGGAGGCTTTTACATATCTCTGGTAAGCCAATTTGTTTTTATATTTATTGTTATTCTGAGTTATAATAATCTGACATGCCGTTAAAAGAGGATAAAAATTCCTCCTCAAGAAGGAAGCATACCATCCGTCTCACCACAATGGACTCCTCTCCCAAGGCTTCACTCGATGATTCAATCGGATCAGCAGTGGAGAGAGGGATTTTGAACTATTTTTCAAACTCTACTACATTGGATCAAGTTATGGCTTTGATTTTACAGAACTTTACTGAGAAATTAGATCTTGCTTTGCTTGATCTAAGGAACCATATGTCACTTGCTGAACAGGGACTTAATGAAATTGATATTCGACTAATATCCATGTCTCCTCCATCAATCAATTAAGGTCTTCCTCCAACCTTGCCTCCTCTTCTTCTGCTTCAGCAAATATCGATCATCTTAGTGACTGCATTGACGACCTGGAACAACATTCTAGGTGTTCAATTTTACATTTATTTGGTCTTGCAGAAGAACCTATGGAGGATGTTGCTGCTAAGTGTTGTGATCTGTTTAAAAGCATGCTTGACTTCCAACTGAACTCCTCTGATATCCTGGACATTCGTCATTTGGGCCCTCGGCTGACTACAAAACCCCATCCAGTAATAATACGTTTCTCTTTCCCAATGCTCAAAGATTTAATTCTGAAGAACCGCAGGAAATTCTGCGGTTCTGCATTTCTAATTGTGGAGGACCTGACGGCCCAACAATTTCAACTATTAAAAGCCGCAAAAACTATGTTTGGTCCCAGAAATGGCTGGTCTTTCGGCAGAAAAGTTTTTGCAAAAAATTTGTTTGGAAAAATTGCTCTACTCCATAATGCAGATGACTTTCATAAAATTAATTGATCCTTCGGTTCTTTTTTTGCCAATATTTATTAGTAGATCGATGTAACTGATTTTAGTTCTTAATTTTATGTCTTAATTCAATATCATGTAACTGTGGGTTTTTATTTCTCTTTTTTCTCTTTTTGTTTTTATTTTCTCTTTTTCTTATTTTTTTCTTTTTGTGTTTGTGTTGATGGCATACATTATTATGTATGACTTAAAATTGATTAAGTTTATTATTTTATTATTTTTTTTGTTTAACTGATTCTATGTTAGAATAAAAGAGAGGAAACCACTAATCCACATAAGGTTTTTAATCAGACGATGGATGCACATTTCGGCAGCTTGGCTGCCGAAATGTGCATCCATCGTCTGATTAAAAAACCTTATGTGGATTAGTGGTTTCCTCTCTTTTATTCTAACGTCTGTCCACAGTATCTGGCTCCATTTATTTAGTGATTCTATGTTTATTACTCAGTTTTTTATTTTCACTTTAATTTCACCAAGCTCACTTTAGCCTTTTTTATCTTATTTATTGATTATGTTTCCCCCCAGCCCCCCCTTTATGTTTGGACGATTTTAAAATTTCTCTTAATAATAAACTTTCTTCTTGTTCTCACCTTTCCCCTCTGTTTTTATTTGGCCTTAATATTGGTAGCATAAATGCTAATTTTTCTGCTCTTATTGTTTTATTCGAGTCCACATGTTATCACACTCACGAAAACGTGGACTCGTTCGTCGTTGGATCTGCCTCCCCTTCATGGGTATTCCTTTGCCGCCGTGCAAAGGACTTCTAAGAGGGGAGGCGGCATTGTAACATATCTCTCTAATTCTTTACATTACTCTGTCATTTCTAAATATTCTCAAGTCACTCCTGATACCGAGCTATTGAGTGACTTGAGAATATTTAGAAATTCATTGCAATTTTATCATTGCAATTTACCACCCTCCCTCTTGTCAACTTTCTGAGTTCCTTTCTTATCTCTCCACTATATTGCGCGATCTCAGACTTACCAATAGCAAAATTGTTGTCCTTGGTGACTTTAGTATCGATTTCTGTAAATCTTCTCCATCGGTTAATTTGGTTTAAGATCTTCTCCATCGGTTAATTTGTCTTTCCCCAGGTGTTTTCTCTTCAACTCATTACTTTTGTTCCTATAATTCTTACTCCACAATTGCTTTACCCAGTGTGTCACCTCCCTCTCTAATAATCTTTTTAGTGGTTCCCTTGATCTTCCCATCTCCAATCATTTCCCTATTTTCTTAGTCTACTCCTTATCTTCGCCTCCTTTAACTTCCACTCCTCCTGTTAAAACAAGGTTGTTTCATCGAATCTGTTAATTATCTTTCTTTCATACTTGGAGCTTACTGACTGGGGGGTGATTTTTGGGGATTGTGTAGACATTGATACACTCTTTGAAAGATTCCTTACTCACATTCTATAAGGTTATAACCGCTATTTCCTTTGTCGGTCCCCTCTGTTAATACAAGAGTGACTTTACTGTAAATTCCGTCGGAACCCAAACCCTACAAATAAACGTAATTTTCAAGTTTTTTCTAATCATGTCCGGAAAGTTATTAAACAAGCCAAATCCAATGTTACTCTTTATTTTTTCGCACAATCTCTAATAATAAACTTAAATGGAAGGAAATTAATAACTTGATCTATGGTCATTCTCCCGTTTTACTCCTTTCTCCAGTACTGATAAGCCGACCCCTGATGCTCTAATGGACTCTAGGTTCTACTTCTTTCTGCTGCTCCTTATGTTACTACTTCTTCTCCAGTCTTATCCTTTCGAATTCCTTCTAATTCTTCCTCGTTTTTTGCTTTTCCTCAATGCAAATGATGTTTTATCACTTCAATTAACTCACCAACAAAATTTTCTGTTTATCTGTATGATACAAATCTTGCAATCAATATTAAACCAACTTCCTGATGAACTAGAGAGCTGAAACTTTGTATATACGGCCTTATTTTGTTGGAGAATACAGAATAGTATAATATTATTAGAATGTGTCTGATTCCGGGAGACTCCCAGGCAATCTGGGAGGGTTGGCAAGCCTAGCCTTTATTATTGACCTCTACCTTTTTGATGAACTCTTAAGGGTTTTTCGCCAAATGAAAATTTCATGTTCGCCTGATCCCTAAGATTTACGCCCTGACATTCTAATCTTTGTCTCTTCATCTTTAAGCTGACCCGCTCTCCTATTTATTTAATACGTCTTTAATCACTGGATCATTCCCTAAATGTTTATGTATATCTATAATTATTCCCATTTTCAAAAGCGACGACACTGGTGATTTTGGTAACTACCGGCCCCTTTCAATTATCCCAGTTTTTTCCCAAGATTTTTCAGAAACTGTTTTTTATTTTTCTATCAAGTTTTGTTTCCGAAAACAAACTAATCTCTTGTTCACAACATTGCTTTACTCCAAACCGGAATGTGGAAACTGCTTGCTTTGAACTGATTGAATTTTTCAGTTCTAAAATGTCCAATAACAAATTCGCAGTCTCCGTATTTCTTGATTATACTAAGGCTTTTGACTCTATTCCACTTTCTCTTTTTTAGCTTTCTTTGTTCTATAATATCCACGGTCTTCCCTTAAGGTGGTTCTGTGGCTTTTTATTTAATAAATCTTATTTTTTGAATCTTTCTAATGTTTCTTCATCGTTGCTAATTCGTAATTTACGTGTTCCTCAAGGACCTATTCTTTCTCCTTTACTGTTTAATCGTTTTATTAATTATTTACCCCTAAAATTCTATCTCCCCTATTGATAATTCTCTACGCTGATGTTGTTACTCTCTCTTTTGCTGACCCATCGATTCCTCCTCTACAAACGTCCATTAATCAAGCTCTCTCGGTTTTGCACCAGTAGAATACATTTAATCAACTATCTCTCAATGTCAACAAAACTAAATATATAATTTTTCGTCAGCGCAAAAACAAAACATGCCCCGTGAGCTTCCGATTTATTATAATTTTCATCATCTAAATATTTAGGTCTTAATCTATCCCCTGATCTATCTAAGGACACTCATATAAATTTTGTTGTCCAAAACTCTGAATCATAAACAAGGTTTAATCTCTTGACTACATTCTCTTCCTCCCTCAATTCTACTTTTATTGTATTTTTAGTTAATTCATTCCTCCCTTTGTTATGGAATACAATTCTGAGGCTCCACTTCCAATTTTAATCTAAACCAGCTTCTCCGTATTCAAAAATGGTTCCTCAGAATTCTTTTTAAACTCCTCTTACCAGCCTCTGTTTCTCATTTGTTTAATCCCTCCGGTGTTGCCTCTATTTTCATATCTACATACTGCAATTAACCTCATTCATTTACAAGATCACTAACGCTCATCTTCTCTCAGTATCCAACGTCAATGCGAGGTCCATTCTTATCCGACTCGATTGGCGAGCTCTATTCACATCCCTGTTGTTAGAAAAAACTATCAGCGTCGCTGTATCACTTATGCAGGGATCAGATGGTGGTCTCTATTACTGTAGGCCATTCGTTTCGTCACCATCTGCGGCCATCTTAAAAAAATAAAATTGATTTTTCTTTCTACCATGGTCTTTCTATCCCCTGGTCTATGTACAGGTCCTATTCAGTTGGGCTATTGTCAAGGACACACTATAGATGGCGTTAAAAACTACTTTTACTAAGGAATAGCACAGTTTTACCCTACAGGAACCATGGAAAAAATTATTTTTTCTTCCTTAAACACATTAATAATTTTTAGAAACAATAGTATAATCAGTAACTATAAATATATTAATATTAAATTGATAAAGATTTTAATTTTTTTAAATAATTATTTGTTTAATGGTAATAACATTATTAGAGTTTAGTAGCATTGATTAAATTTATTATCAATTAATTTTTATTTACATTTTATTTTTTGAGGTTTTATTGAGGTAATACTCCTTTACATAGTCTATAATGATGGAAAGTAAATAAAATAAACTTTAAAAAATGCATCTGTTTAAGAATTCACCAAGTGGTTGAAATATGAAATGTAGACTGCTTAGGTGGCCAAGAGGCTAGCATGCTGACTTCTGAGTCGCTTGGTCACGTGTTCGAGTCCCGCCTAGGGGATGGACATTTGTATTTTTCCGTTATTAATAAAAGCTTACTTTCTTTATCCACTTATCAGTCACACGATTAAATTCATTTAGGCTGAAAAGAAGAAGAAGAAATGTGAGATGTTGACAAGTTATTATATGAATTGAAGATCTACAAATGAAAATCAGCCTTTCTTCTAATAACTGGACAACATTTCAAAGTTCAATCATTATTTACATATTTACTAAAATTTGTGAACTCATCAAACGTATATTACTTTAAATTTATTTTGTTTAATTTCAATCCTTACACGTTATGTAAAGGAGAATTACTTAAGAGCCTACTGAAAAGTCGTAGTTAACTCCATCTAGCGTACAATATCGGCTATGGACCAAACTTTAACCTAGAGAACAATAGCCGTGCACCGACCAGGGGATTAAAAGACTATGCTTCTACTGTAATGGTCTCTTTTAACACCGTTATATTTTTTTGGATTTTGGTACTCTTTGGACACGGGCTGTGTCCCACTTTCGTGTCTTTTCGTTGACCCTGCTGCTTTGATTCTGTTTTCTGTCAGAATCCAGTAGTCCCTACCCCTTAACCCGGGTACGTTTCACCTACTATTTTGTCGGACACTGAACGACACCCCCGCAACGTTATTATTTCCCAGTTTTTTCCATTGTCAAACTTACACCCGTTGGTGTCCCGACCTGCCCCGTCCGTTTTTCTATCACCTACTACTTTGGCCCTTGGTGTTGGCGGTGACTGACCACTTGTAGTTTTCTTTTTAGGGAGGTTACTGTGGCCCCCTCCCGGTGAACCAATTTAATAAAGGGTGCACACGACGCGTTCTTGAGCGTTGTGTTCGGTCGGAGGACAAGTGTCTCGGTTAATAGATAACCTTTTACAAAGGACTCTTATTCTTAATTTTTTTTAGTCTGGCCAGACTTGATCGTTCAAAACTCGTTTATATGCTATCATTAACCATTGGAGAAATAAAGCAATTGTCGCGATCATTTAAGTCATTTACCTCCTCACCATTTCGCGTAGTAGTAGTCTTTGAGATACCATGGACTGGAGATGATTTTTCTTTGAGCTGGTTAAGTAAAAAAAATATAAAAAGCAGTTCCCTTTATCTATTTTGTAGGACTGGGAGAATTTAATGCGATTGTATATTTTTGATTCATTTGCTGTTTCATTAATTTAGAAATTAAGCTCGCTTTAAGATAGCTTTTCATTGTTGTATTAGCGAAATCTTTCCCTTTGTTGCGTCTTGGTAGCGACTTATAATTATTTTTTCGCGAGGTTTCTCTTCTTTTTTTAGAAGGACGATGTTTTACATCACTCGTGCGTGAGGTTTTAGTTTTTGCTCGCTCGAGCTTGGTTTTCTAGTTGCAGTTGCGTCTAGGCTCCCGACGAGCTAACATGGAATGACTGACTCGTGTAATCTTTTTCGGAGATTTGGAACGTCACCCGGACGCCCAACTAAAATGATTTTTTCTCGTTTTATATTTCCAAATTTCAAAGCATGGATCCTTCGGTGAGCAGAAATAATTTGGTTAAATCACCAGGTCTATTGCGACTGTGATTCCGTTGGATAATGCTCGGATAAGAAATTACGCCGTTTGCGGCACTTGACCGATTCGAACAGTTTAGTTGTTCAGTTTCAAAAACTTTGCATATATACATTCGACCATTCCTCTCGCCATCGCCGTTGAGGACTTGAACTGGACTTGATGCTGTTGCAGAGAAGGAAAGAGAAAGAAATTCAAAGACTCTTTTGTTTGGGAAGTTGATTGTATATCCCAGAATGTCGCTTGTTCTACAAGGAAATCGTTCAAGTAACTTTTGGAAAAATGTTTGTAACTTTAATACCTACCGCATCTTAGGTTTCCGCCAAGTTTTCTCCTAATTTGAGAAGTTCAGCATGAACGTTTTACTTTTCCCCCTGGAAGATGACCGATTTACCTCGCAAGCAATTATTTCAGAGTCTCCTTAGCCGATCAATTACTGCGTTGCGTCAATTTGTGCTAGGCTTTAAGCTTTCCTATTCTAATCCATTTTTCTTTTATGATTGAATTTTTTTTGGTATTTTTTTTTAGTATTTCTCTAGCCCTTTTTTGTGCACCCCTCCCCAGTGTGGATGATGCTTTGGACGAGTGCGTTTACCCATCCTCTGTAGTTTGTGTATTTGTAGGTAACCTAGTCTTTGATGTTTGAATTGTTCTGCCGTTTGTGATTTTTCTGTCTTACGTCACTCTCCGTTCCACCCGCGGGTAAGAGTTTTACTGTTATTTACTTTTCTTTTTTGAGCCGACGTGCTACTGTCCGTTGCTTATTTAGAAAATTAATTTTTGATTTCAAACCTTTTTTATGTTTTTGATTATTATTTTCTTTCTCGTTATGCAACCCCTTTGACAGGAAAATCTTTGTTAGTTTCCCTGATCCTCATCTGTATTTCGGTATCCACATCCAGGATTTCGACCCAAGAAAAAGGAGGTTTCTTATGGAGCTAGAGACTCTTTGGTGATTCTCAAAGCTTCGCTGTCGATTTCTCGTTGATCGCTCACAATTGATCACTAGTTTTGCTAATGCGTTTGATATTTCTCCATGTTACTATATTTCAATATAATTGTATAACCTTTCGTTTTCACTGTGTATTTACGATTACCTAATCCTTATAATGTGAACTTTTTCTTATAATTATCTTTTTATATTTTTTTTGCATTCCAAGTTAGAATACGATTCGTTTGTCGGGTTCATCTTTGTGGCTGCTCTGGACTCACGTTCTAGTAGAAGATACTTTATTACCGCCCTAGCGCATAGAAAGGAGATCTGTGCATGCGTCCTAATTTGTAGCATCTCAAAAAGCGATTGTCTGGTAGCCCGATTATATTTTCTTCAACTAATATTTTTGTTAAAAAAAAGCAATAAAAATTCTGTTTTTTACTTGGATTTTAGGCTTTGTCGTCTAACGTTCTTTAATTGATTAAATTCACTGAATGCTGGGGGGTTTTTTTTGAGGTAAAAGCAATTTCCTTTAATTTTTAAAAATAAGTTTTTTGTCCATTAATTCGGTTATCGTCTCCTAAGATCTGTTGGGTTTAATTAAACTTTTGTGGGATTTAAGATTAAACTATTTGCTGGTTAGTCACCTGGGAAGGGTAATTCATTAAATTATCCCTCTATTTTCCTTTGGTTTAACGCTCCCCTTTAAGATTTCTCCATTGCGTCAATTGGGGTGATTGAAGATTGTAGTGCCGTTTTGGCCCGTTACACTACTAATGCTATACCATATTAACCACATCTTAATTTTTTCTTTGGTTTTTTTTCTGTTGCCTTCTTATAGTTGCTTAGTTTATAAGATTATTTTTTTTTACTTTGATTTGTCTGTCAGAGACCTACCTTGTCGGCCTTCGGTCATAATGGCATTAAAAAAATATTTATTTTATCAAACTATCTAAATTGTAATTATTAACTTGTCTTTTATTTTTCCTCATTACTATTTAATCATTCAACTAAAATATTGATAAAAATTATGTGGTATGATAAAAACTATGTAAAGCTTATGACTAAAATACCAGCTAATAAGTTAAATTACATATAGAGTGATTCCAGCTATCTTTGGAACCAGAAAGTATCAACATTCATTTCCATGATCGATAGAGCAATCAATCTCCCCCTTAGCCAATCGACCTTCAAGAAAGAGGTTGCTTTAATACAAAGTATTGACATAAAAAACAGCTATAGTACACATACTATGTCAGATCTGCTCAAAAAGAGAAAATTCAAAAATTCATTGAGGACATCACCACCCTCAACATAAATAAAGTCAAAAGAAAAACTATTTCTCTGCCATATACTAAGTTTTTAATAAGAGGTCTAAATTCAGTGTTTAAAGCTTTTAACATTTCCCTCTCTTACAGTAGTCCAAATCAAGTCGGGTACCTATTACCTAATCCCAAAGACTTGATTCTACCATTGCAGAAGTCAGGAATTTATGAAGCTACTTGTTCCCAATGCCCTAAGGTCTATAAAGGTCAAACTTTTCGGAACATCGGGATTAGATTCAAGGAACAAATGCCACATAGGAAATTCGGCACGAGTAAGCAGTCGGCAATAGCCAAACACTCTTTGGAAATCGGCTACGATGTTTCTATAAAGAATGTAAAATTGATCAAAGCAATAAATAAAAAACACCTTTTGGATGCCTTCGAAAGTTTAGCTATTCACAGAACAGACAAAAAATTATTACTCAACTCGGACTTGGGTCCCATTGGTGAATCTCCCCTGATCCAATGGGCAACTGAATTACCTAGTCATTAATGTGTAGTTGAATACTTTGTTCCGATTGACTTCCGTCTGTTATAAATACTCTGCTCGTTCTGTCCCAAGTCAGTTCTCTCAAGTTCTTCGCGAGGTTCTCATTTGGTCTGCTGAATGATGAATGCAAAGCATTCGAAAAGTGCTTCCAGTAATATCAGATTGTATTTTTTCAACTTTTACTTTGTTGTGTTTAAAGAGTTATTTTATTCTTAGAGTTTACATTTGCTAAACTGTTTATCGCCAACCGACCCCACAGTTTATTTGCGACAATAACCTACTTTCTTTTGTTATGGCTCACCGATATTGCACAAAGAATAGAGTGAGTTAGGGTAGTGGCGAAACCATATCTACCGGGAAAAAACGACTTTATCAACAGAGATGTTTCTTGCCGTATGATTTCTTGTATAACTTGACTATTTTTTCTTGTACTGTTTTGTTTTATATGTATTTTTAGAAAAATTTTTTTTAATAAATTTAAGAAAATATAAAATTTAAGATATTTTACATAAATCAAAAATTTGCCTATAAAACATGAAAAATAAAATATAATTTTCCAATAAAAATTTAAGAAAAAAATATTAAAAATTTCCAATCAAATATTAAGAATAAAATAATATATATTTTCCACTTTTAAAATTACATAATATAAATTTGCGACTTTAATCTTAAGAATAAAATATTAAAACATCCTTATTAAAAAGATAAAAATTTGCAATAAACTTTTAAACACACAATTCTAAACAACTATCATGAAAATATTTAGAATAAACTACTAAAAGTTTGTTGAAATAATATTAAAAATTTGTAATAATAAAAAATGCATTTAACGCAAAACAGCCTAATAAAAAATAGTAACACGATATAAAAGTTGAAAACAAAAGCATCTTACAGCATTTATTTTACTGGAAATACTTGTTCATGTAGTATTATCGCTATAAAGTGGTTATTGCCTCAAGTAAACTGTGGGGTTGGTTGGCATTAAATACACTACTATACATCTCAACATATTATCATCATCTGTATCAATGTACGAAAAAAGCTGCAAAGCAGTGTGGAAAGGCATATCACTACCTTTTCATTTATGCCTGCAAAGTAGCCTCTAGCTACACATATGCAATACTCAAAAATATGAATCGTTGTTTCATTTTAGCCACAATGCCGCTGTCTTTTTTATTGGTTGCGTATTAATCTAGATAAGATGACAAATGCTAACGTGATAAATAGTATGAAAATAAACTCGAGATTAATGATTAATAGAGCATCCTAGCTTTTAGTTATTATCTGTTCCTCATTTATTTTTATTTTTATAAGTTGTTATTTTTTGTTACTTAAACTCGATGACAGTTTTTGTTTGACTATTTAGTTATTATTTGAAATATTATTTTAAATTATGGTATTTTGGTTTAACTGTTTGAAATGGTTATTTAGTTTGTTTTAATTCTCGATATTCAATTAGGCTTATTTATTGTATTTTCAGGTTTTTTTGTCATTTATCCCTCTTATCTTATGTTACTCTCTTGCCAATTTTTTGACTTTTTATTTTCATTTGTTTATTTTTCCTTCCACTCTTTATGCTGACATCGCAGCTTGTATAACCATTGTACATTGTCTGTATTTGAATTACTTATATAACCTTTTACTTGCAGAGTTCAATTTATTGCACCTTAAAAGTTTATCATGACAACATTTGCATTACCGATGCCCATCGATGCCCTTAATTCTTCCACTGATCATGCACAAAAGAGACATGTTAGTAATAATCTTTCCTTATTTAACTTAAATATAAGAAGCATTACTGCAAATCTCTTGACTACATTGGCGAATTTAGATACCATCTTTATAGACCCGAATGTATTAGTTTTTTTCTGGAAATTTGGTGTTACGACACTAATGAGATTTCTACCATTAGGAATTTTATTATTGTTATTTTTGTGTTATTCACCCCAGCGGGTTATTTTTCTGCATTTTCATCATACATAGCTGCAGTTTTGCTGGCGTTGCATAGTTTCAGTAGGGCGATGATCCTAATAGGAGATTTTAACATCGACTTTAGCAAACCCTCTTCAGCACTTAACTTACTTCTTGATCCCATAACTCGTACTGGCCTTTTGCCTGTATCTCCCTCTTATACTCATTCTTCTTTCCGTTGTACGTATTCTGCAATCAATGCCCGTTTTTTAAAGCTAAGCATGACTTACTTTAGTAATACTCTTGATATTTCCATAACACATCACTTATCTTTAATAATTAATTTTTAATATAATACTTCTCAGGCTCTAAGCTCAAACCTTAGTCACAGGCAAATAATTTCACCTAATCGAATACTTACTTACTTTTCGAACCCGCTTATCCATTAGGGTCGCGGGGGCAGCAGCCCTATGGAGGATCTCTAGCGATCGCGATCTTCCGCCATCAAGCGCATGTCCTCCATGGTAATACCCAAGCGACTAGAACCCAGATTCTCAATATAGTCTAGCCCTGGTTCTAGGCCGACCCCTTGGTCTCTTACACACCAGCTTGGAAAATAACAACTGCCTAGGAAGACCAGTTTGCGGCATCCGTATCACGTGACCATACCAATGCAACTGAGATCTCTCAATGTGGAGAAGTAGTGGCTTAACACCTAAGGACTCCATTATTGTGCTGCTGTGCACTTTATCTAGTAGGGTAACCCCAACCACATCTCCCAGAAATATCATTTTGGCCGCTTGTACCCGCGATCGCACTCTTTCGGTCATTACACAAGCCTCATGACCATAGGTGAGAATGGGGACAAAGATAGATTTGAAGACGAAGAGCTTGGCTTTGTTACCCAGCTCGCGTTTTGTTACCATGGATCGCCACAGTTCACGTCTGACACAGCTTGCTGCACCGATCCGAGCATCCAATTCTTTCTCCTGCAGTCCATCACTCATTAATACAATCCCGAGATACTTGAATTTCTCCACCTGTCTCAATGAGGCTCCCCTAACATGGAGAGCGCACTGAGCAGGCTCTCTTGAAAGGACCAGAACCTCAGTTTTAGCCACACTGATCTTCATCCCAGCTTCATCACATAAGGCTGCAAATCGGTTTAGTGCATGCTGAAGATTCGTGCGAGATGATCCAACAAGGAGGACAAGGTGGTCAGCAAAGAGCAACATCGCCCACACAATCACACTCATCGCCTCAGCTGTGCCTGTTTATCCAGTCCATAAAGATAATGAACAAGAGAGGCGACAGTACGCACCCTTGGCGGAGTCCAATACCCACGGTGAACGGTCTTGACTAAATGCCATTTATCCGGACACACATCTCAGAGCTTTCGCACAGAGACATGATAGCAACCAGTAATTGCCCATCCACTCCATACTCTTGCAACACTTGCCAGAGCTTCTCTCGAGGAACTATGTCATATGCTTTTTCGAGGTCCACAAACCAAGTGTAGACCTCTTTTGCATACTCTCAGGATTTCTCAAAGATTTGCTTTAAAGCAAAGATGTGATCCGTCATGCTTTGGCCAGGTCGGAAACCACACTGCTCCCATGACAGTTTGGAGTCGACTATTTCCCGACTTCTCTTCTCCAGACACTTAAGATGCGTTGAAAAAATATAAGAACACTGTGATAGAATTATCACATGTTTTATTTATTTTTTTAAGAATTTATCTTTGTATTGCTTAAGCCTAGCCGTTTTTGTTTTATTTCCGTCATTGTCTGTTTCCTCACCTGCATTGTTTGGAGCTTTGCTTCCGAGCTCATCACTTTCAACTGTTTTGTGACTGTTTCCTGTTCTTCTTGCTAGAGAGCGCCTGTGAGAGCGGACCGACTAGTAAACATTGTCATCTTCTAGCCAATCAGGAGCGATCTCTGTGTTGTGCGCACGTTTCAAATCGGCGCTAGAATCCTCCCAGGATTCATTTCGGAATGTGAAATTTTTGTATATATGGTTCTGTAATTTGCATTATGATTACGGGCAGAAAGCAACAACATCATGCTGATTGACGATTGATTGTGATGGAGTACCTGACGACCAGCCCCGCTGTTGGAGGAAGCCTTTTCCCGGGAGATGTCAACGCGAGTGCGGCTGAAGAGATAGAAGCCATCGACTGCTCCGTCGTTCTTTAAGTAGGCCTAGTTTTGGTCTGGCACTAGCCTACGAAGCTCTCTCCAGCATTCGCCGTCGTTGTAAATTCGTTTGCGGCAGGTATGTTCCCTTCCGTGCCTGCTAGCTGTCGTCGTTTCCCCGTGGATTGGACTTCGCCTTCAAGATTTATTTTCGTCAACGTGTTTTGTGGTCTGCACGCTTTGGCTTTGGACTTGAGTGCGGCGTTGTGCCTCTTCAGTGGTGGACTGGTGACCCGTCAATTTTATTTCTACAGTCAGGTTTAGAACTCTACTGTTTATAATTGATTCTCTTGTATATTGTTTTACTCCCATTTATAATCTTTGTTAATAGAACTGAATTTATCTATTTATTATTTTGTGGCTATGATAATTCTGTGGTGGGAGGCAACTTTGTTTTAACCCTAATTCTGTGGTTGGTTGTTATTGGACCTTCTATTTTGAAGACTTTTGTGAACGATGCGGTGTGTGCCTCAATTTGATTTGCTTTCTTGTGAATTATCATAGCGTTTATTGTGTTACTCTTCTTTATTTATTTATTGTGTGCTATGAACTTTCTGTGGTGGGAGGTAACTGGGTTTAACATTAGTTTTAACATTAGTGGGAATTTTAGTAGTCCTTTAATTTAAAAGGTTTTAGTTGGGTTTATTGTCTGTGTACCTCACTTAGTCTGTTTATGAGAATTTCATAGCATATTTTGCTCTTATTTGATGATATTGTTTTGTATTTATTTGTATCATGTAAGTTTGCCTTGAGATTTTACCAACCTGTTGGTTGTAGACGTTTCTGGTAGTTCAGTTGTTATTGTCAAATTGTGGGAATTGGTTTTACCTACTTTGTGTAGGTTTTTGTTTAGACCTTTTGGTGGTCTTCTTTGTTTTCCCTAGTCTCGATTTGACACTGAACATGGAGTTGGGATCTTTTGTATCCAGTCAATTCCCTTTTGTGTTTCAGAAACGTAACACACTTTTTTTAGTGTGTTTGTGGAGGAACTCTTTGTGTCCTCATTTTTAGGTTGGACTTTGATTTGCGTTGTGTGAGCCTCTTTGGTGTGTGTTTTAGTGGAATGTCATGACCTGGTATTTAGTGTAAGTAATTTGATTCTAACTCAACGTTTTATTGAATTGTTTTGATTTCTGATTATATTGTGAATTTATGATTATTTCCAGTATGGTAGGGAGCTACTCTTATATTGTGATTTTGTATTTATTACCAGTATTATACTTCTCAGCTCTTTTTGTATTTATTTTGTTTTAATCTTTAATATTTTAATAAAGATCACATTCTTTATGCTTATGTTCTGACTCCATTTTCTTGACGAGTGTGACTCCCACACTTTGGGTCACACATTTCGTCACAACACCACTGATTTGCTAGATAACATTTATTCAAAGCATAATTTTTGTTTGGAAAAATAATAACTGCTATGTCACATGTCTAACAAAAGAAAAACAAATAAACAAATGCATCGATTTCGTTTTGCATGTACATAAATAAATAACTTATAAAAGACTACAGTTACTCCCGTTGCAAAATTATAAGAACACCCCTCTCAGTACCCGATAAAGTCTCCTTTGTGGAGAGCTAACTTGAATAACCGTGTAGGCAGGCTATCTACTAGTTTATGCAGCACAGTCTCATTGACTTCCTCTCATGCAGCAACCGATGAGCGTCTTCAGGTCTGCAATATTGCTAAACTGTCTTCCATTTTCTTATAGACACCTACAGAGAATATCCCACATGTTTTCCATAGGATTAATGTCTGGAGAACATGCAGGCCAGTCCATCGTATCTAAACCGTTGTCTAGAAACCATTCCCAAGTTGACTTTGCCACGTGTATGGAAGCATTGTCTTGTTGAAAGGTCCAAAAAGTCCTCCAATTCGTTCCTCAAATGGCAACAAGTGTTCATCAAGCAGTTCCTGGTAATCTCTGGCATTCATTCGCCCAGTGGGAAAAGCAACTTCTGTTTTGCCATTATAGCCAAACCCACCCCAAACCATCACTGAGCCACCTCCTTGTTGTCTCTTTGAAAAGAATTGTTCCGGCTCTCTCACATCATGCCAGTAGCAGGAAAATCCGTCCGGTCCATCTAAATTAAATTTTTTTTCATCGCTGAAAACAACTTGATGCCATTGGTTGCCCCAGTTGACATGTTCTCATGCCCACTTCAAGCCATTGTGTGCTTGAAGTCGTGGTCGCACTTTCCTCTTTCTGTAATGAAGATTGGTTGTCCGACGGATGGCACGGGACAGTGTGGACTTGTGAACTTGTATGTTTGGATCACTGCTAACTTCTGTAGTGATGTTCCATCGTCTTCAGCTTGCGGGTAATGTTGCGCAGCTCCCTGGGGTTGATCTTCCGTGGTCGCCCTGTTGCCTTCTTCGTATTGTACAGCTTACCAAACTTCAGAAAATTTGACACTACTGTCACGGAACGTCTCAACTTTTTCGCAATTGCTCTCATTGACAATCCTTGGCCTTTGTATGCTGTTATTTGTCCTCTTTCATGTTCTGTTAAGGCTTTTTTGCGAGTCATGACGAATTGCTGATAATTGTTTCGTTAATAGTATTTTTTACAAGAAAAACCTTCCAAGCAGGATGTTTTAAATATCCATGACACATTCTGAGTTTAAATATGTAAATCCAGAACATGTACACTCAATTCAAGAGGGGTGTTCTTATAATTTTGCAACGGGAGTAACCATAGTTTTTTATAAGTTATTTTTTTATGTACGGTACTTGCAATACGAAATCGATGCATTTGTTTACTTGTTTTTCTTATGTTAGACATGTGACATAGCAGTTATCATTTTTCCAAACAAAAATTATGTTTAGAATAAATGTTATCTAAGAAATCAGTGGTGTCCTTATATTTTTGCAACGCACCTTAGCGTACACTTTCCCAGGAATGCTGAGCAAAGAGATGCCTCAACAGTTGTTGCAATCTCTGTGATCTCCCTTTTTGAAGATAGGGATCATAATTCCAGTCTGCCACTGCTTAGGGGCTGTCCAGATATCCAAGCAACTGACACACTCGAGTCAGCCACAGGATACCATCCAGATTTAAGGACTTTAACATCTCGGTACGGATTTCATCATCACCTGCAGCGTTGCCAGTCTTCAGGGACTTAATTGCCCATCTGACTTCTGCTTCAGTGATACTACCGTGACTATTCTACGCTCTAAGGTGCACCTCATGTGCCTCAGTTGTTGCTGTCACCGGATTAAGAAGAGATGCAAAGTATTCCTTCCACCTATGCAACACGCTCTCCTCCGTTTTCAGAAGCCTCCCATCTGAACTCTTATTAGTTTGTGATGAAAGAGACTTCTTTCCACGGAGGCGGCGCATGGTCTGCCAGAATATCTTGTTTGCCGAACCATAGTCTGCCTCCAATTTCTCCACGAACGTCTCCCAGGCCTTGGCTTTAGCTGTTGATAGTATCTTTGCTGCTGCTTTTCGCACCTCAGTGTACTGCACCCGACTCGAAGGTGACTTACTTGGAAGCCATAGCAAATAGGCTTTCTTCCTTGCCTTGACAGCTTCTTGGACTTCACCGTTCCACCATGCAGTCCTTTTCTCACTGCCCTGTGCCACACTCAGCCGCTTATGACCACAGCACAATGCAGCCGAAGTGATCACAGCAGTTTTAAACAACTGCCACTCCTCTTCAACTGTACCACAATCACTGAGGCACAAAAGGGTAGTTCGTTGAAACTTGAAGATATGTTATCTGCAAAGGTGTTCCTCACAGCTCTATCCTCCAATGCCTCCTATTTGATGCACCAAGTTTGTCTGAACCTTGTATTTCGCTTGGTTGGCATGGATTCAGAGAACCGCAAAGTGCAGACAACAAGGTGGTGATCAGTTGATAGTTTTGCCCCTCTTCTCACACGAGTATCCAACACCGGCTGAATAAGTCGGCTGAAACGATTACAAAATCAATCAGTGATTTTTGGTCCATTGCATCCCTGTACCAGGTATACTTATGGACATCCCTGTGCTGGAAGAAGGTGTTTTCTGATGGAAAGTCCATTGTTGCAACAGAGATCCAACAAGCACCTCCCATTCGCATTTAAATCGGGGTCACCCTTCCTCCCAATCACGCCTTTCCACACTTGGTCATCAGCCCCTACGTGTGCATTGAAGTCGCCCTACCAGGATGACAGAATCTGCACTCCCTCTCCTGCTAAGAGCAGCATCAACTTCATCTAGAAAAAGTGGGTACTCTGTGATTGCATTCGGAGCATATGCAACGAACAGAGAGAGAGACCGTTTCCCTATCTGAAGCCTCACGAGACACAGTCTTCCACCTAAGGGGGTCCAATCTGCAACATAATCTGCCAGCTGGGGACTTGTGAATATCCCCACTCCCACCTGGGCAGTCATGTTAGGGTCAATACCTGAGTAGAAGAGCTTCCACCCTCCTTCTAAGACGAATTTTTTCACGAATTTCCGTTTTTTTACATCGACAAAGGCAATGAGACAGTGAAGTTTCGAAATCAAAATGGCAATGGCCAATCAGAGGTGTATGACTGCTTCTAAAAACTCATTTGTGATCATTCATGCAATGAACTTTATGGTCAACATGAACAGTTCCTCTAAAAATGAACATGCAATCGTCATCAATTACTGCGTCTAATTTTCTTCCTAATTGCAATTTTCTTGAACAATTGCAATCACCAAGTTCGATTCGCAATTTTGTGTTTGTGCTAAATTTTGATTTTCTCAATGGCTGCCAGTGACTGCAAAAGATTCCTGCATCGTTTTCTTTGTCATGTGGACATAAAAATTAAAGTTGAAAAATGAAATAAAGTTTCAACACGCAAAGCTTGTTTTTTTAAGATAGGTTTTGCTTAAATTTAGGAATACCTATCCACATCAAAATTGATTTGAGTTATCTGGTATTTATTAAAAAATTTGTTTGAGTTAATGAGTGAATTTTCTATTGAATTAAATGCTCTGGGGGATGGAACTTAGAACATCCTTTGAGTTAACCAGGAATTTGAGTTATCAGAGTTTGAGTTATTCGGGTTCGACTGTATCATTTTTTAAGAAATCTTGTTTATGAGAAACTGTTTGACTTGAAATATGTAAAAAGTAAAGATAATCATGCTGATATTTTTACGAAAGCATTACCAAAAGTGAAATTTAATAAATTCACTGCTGCTGCACTTGGAATCAGCAAAAAAACAGTGCAGAGAATTCGTAAAGAAGGAAATTCAAGTGCACAAATAGAAACTCCAGGGGAAAAAAAGACCAAGATCTACAAGGCGAAATGTAGAAGATTCTTGTTAGTTATAATATCTTTCATGTTCAATAATGTATTTGCTTTCTCATGTCCAATAACGTATTTATTTACTCATGTCCAATAATGTATTTTCTTCCTCATGTTCAACAATGAGATGATACACCTTTGTTGTGTTGCTAAGTTTTTTTTAATTACTGTTCTTTGAGATGTTCTGAATGAGTGTCCTTGCATCAATGTCAGTTCTGTCAGATCTTCTGTTTTCAATGAATGTCAATGTCAGTTAATAATTTCATGTACTTTATCTCCTCTTTTGATGACTTTTATTCTAATAAAAATGTGTTTTTATAAAATAAACACTGATGCATTCTGCAATATTTATTAAAAGCCTAACATGGTTGTATGCCTAACAATTCTATCGACGATTTTGATTTGGCTGTAATACGCCAGAAAATAAATGAAAATAAATAAATGAAACAAAACGTATTTTTCCAACAGTTGCAAAATTACTTCCTATTTTGCAAAAAGAAATTAATTTTCGTTGGAAGGCAACTTTTTTGCGAAAAATACTTCACGAGGTGAGATACCGATGGAGAAAAAGCAAAAATAAACGATCAGTGTTAATTGAACGATCAGACATCATTGCATGGAGAGGTAGATACCTGAGAAATATGAAAAAAAATAAGAGAAGAAAATCGTCCTATTGTTTACATCGATGAAACATGGTTCAACTCAAATTTGGCTTTCAAGAAATGTTGGCAAGATGAACAAACAGGTGCTATTGTGAATGTGAACGCGTCTAGACGCATTATTGTTGTGCACGCTGGTGGAAAAAACGGATTCATAACCAATGCAGCGTTGTTATATAAAGCATCTACAACACATGGAGATTATCACGGACAAATGAACCAACAAAATTTTGAGAAATGGATACAAGAAATGTTGATCCCTATTTGGAGCCCAATTCAGTTGTTGTTGCAGATAATGCACCCTATCATACAGTGCAAATTGAAAAAGTGCCCACCACCAATTCTCTTAAATCTTTGCAGAACTGGTTGGAGCAAAGAAACATTTCATTTGATGAAAAAAGCAGAAAATTTGAATTGATGGAACTGATAAAACTAAATAAACCAGCTGAAAAGGTGTACTCCCTTGATACAATTTTGCAGCAGCACGGACACACGCTGGTTAGAATTCCACCATACCATTGCGACTTGAATGCAATAGGATTCGTCTGGGCAGAGGTAAAAAATTTTGTTTGTCAAAACAACGTTAAAGCCGACATGACATTAACTGATCTGATGAAATTAAGCAACGCCGCACTACAAGTGATACAAGAAAAATGGTCATAAGTATGTAGTCACATAGAAAAACTGGAGCAGAATTACTGGAACACAGATGGATTAATAGAGGAGGTTGTGAAAGTTTGATCGTCCACATATCAAGTGACAATGAAATCAGTTCAGAAAACATCTAATTCTTCCTTGGACAGTGAAGTGTAATACTAATATACCAAATACGAAAGAAACTTGTACAGACTAGTTACACATTGTTGCTGAATTTTCAATTTTTAATTTATTTAGTTTACTCTGATTTAATGTTTCGTTATCAAATGCTTGTGTTAAAAACTACTACTATGAATCTTCAGTGTTGGGGAACAAACAGCCAAATTTGAATCTATCCATGTTTCATCGATGTAAACAATAGGTTCTTGTTTTTTTCATATTTCTCTTATATTTTTCATATTTCTCAGGTATCTACCTCTCCATGCAAACGTTTTAATTTTAAAACGTTTTCATTCGATTTAAAAAAAATTGCTTATTTTAGTAGTTATTAATATAATAATAATTCGACTTAAAATTCTTTCTTTTTTTAAAAAATGGCTTATGTAGAGTAGATATAAATTAAATTAAAAACTTACAACTTATATTCCATATAATGTTTCTCAATTAAAATAAAAAAAAATTTGTCATTTTTTATTTATCTTTTATTTTATTCACAAAGTCAAATACATATTTATCAGGCTTCAAATTCTGTGATAAAAACGGCCAGAACTCATTTTTATGCTACTTGATTTTAGCGCTTTTCCTCCCTTCATAACTATAGACCAGGGCCGTCCAAATCGTGCACGTCGCTCGCGTGCAACATAAAATGCTCGCGGGCAAAGCACACGTTCAAAGCCGAGGAGAGAGTCCAAAACTCAGGAGGGGAGTGGGTATAATTTACCTATGCAGTGTTGCCAGACTTCAGGGGACGATTTTAGTAAATGAGGCATTATTTCTTTTACTACTAATACTTGTTTGTTTTTCGTCTCTCGCATAAAATGGCACATATTCCGAAAAAGCATAAAATCACTGAATCAGTATTTAAACCGGAGTGGGAGAATCTGTTTTTTTTTTCCTTGTTCACGGATCAGATATTAAATGCTTAATATGCAACCGTGTCCTATCGAGAAAAAGAAAATACACCATTGAGCGGCATTACAACGTTTTCCATAAAGGAGAATTTGAAAACTTGGAAGGCGAAGGTCGACAGTCCAAACTGAATGAATTGAAGTTAGCACAGCACGATGGTGAATGTGGTAACGAGGGAGGCTGCTATTCATCCCCATCCGTATTAAAGTGATGCATGTTTAACTAATTTTTTTTTTAATACACCCTTTGCTTATATCTAATATGGAAATCGTTGTTTATTTGCGACAGGGAAATGAGCCAGAACTGTGTTTTCGAGCCAGTTATAAAGTGGCATTTAACATTGCACGATCTGGGAAATCGTTCTCTGACGGAGAATTCATTAAGACCTGTTTGATAGATGTCACCGGACTGTTGAGCCCTTCGGATGTTCCGGCATACCAAAAATTTCATTATCCCGCAACACAATTTCGCGAAGGATTTCTGACATGGCTGATGACATGTACTTACAGTTGAAGGAAAAACCGAAAACTTTTGTAGCATTTTCAATCGCAATCGATGAATCCACTGACATATCTGATACTGCACAGTTGGTCTTGTATCTGCGTGGTGTTGACAACGACTTAAACGTAACAGAAGAATTTTTAGATCTTATGCCTATGAAAGGTACAACAAAAGGTGAAGACATTTTGCAGGCAGAGGAGGAGGCTCTCGACGGTTTAGGTTTGATGCTGGAGAAACTGGTATCCGTCTCAACTGATGGTGTTCCAGCAATGCGCGGTGATCGAAAGGGATTTGTTGGGCTACTGAGAGAGAAGATCAGTAATCGAGCATTACCTTCAATTCATTGCATGATCCACCAAGAAGCGCTTTGTGGCAAAATTGCGAAATTCGATGATGTTGTGGATACTGTTGAGAGAATTGTAAATTAGGTCCGAGCTCACGAGCTGAACCATCGTCAATTCAAAGAATTTTTGGCATCTATCGAAGAGCACTACACTGATATTCCGTATCATTGTGAAGTGAGGTGGCTGAGTCGAGGAAATGTTTTGAAGAGGAGCGCAATTTCAGAATTTTTGGAGCAGAAAGGACATCCTGAATCAAAATTACGAGACCCTGTTTGGATTGCGGCTCTCGCATTCTTAGTCGACATTACTGGACATCTTAATACCCTAAATTTGAGTATGCAAGGTGAGAATCACCTAATAAATGACATGTCAAATAAAATCGACGCATTCGTGATGAAGCTGTCATTGTGGGAAACACAACTATCTCAAGAAAACCCAGCGCACTTCAAAGAAATGCAATCTGTATGTGAAGGTACTCAATTTCCCGCATACGTAGAAACCTTTCAAAATATTCGCATCGAATTCGCCAAGCGTTTTCAAGATATCACCAACCTGCGTCCAATGTTTGATCTATTCGTCAAGCCATTTTCCGTCAGTGTTGATCAAGTTCTAGTAGATTTGCAGTTGGAACTAATAGGCTTGCATTGTAACACTTGGCAGCGGGACAGATTCTACGCAGCGCGAAGTTTGACGGAATTTTACAAGAATTTTCCAAAGGTAGCTTTTTTTTTTTTTTTTATTTATTAAAAAGGAGAAATCTTTAATAGGCTTTACATTTTCCTGTCATTTGCCTTTTCTTCCATTTTCGTTCTGTTTTTTAGGCAAACTTTCCTCGACTTCATCACGAAGCAGCCAAAAGTAATATCCATGTTTGGATCTACCTATGTCTGCGAAAGATTTTTTTTAATGTTAAAACTTATAAAACCTAGACTCCGATTAAGCCCAGCAGACATGAATCTTAAAAATGTAATACGCTTGTCCGTCAGTAGGACAATACTAACTGACATCGAGAAAATTATCACATTAAAAACGAAGGAAATACAATGGTAAACTGCCTCGTTTTTTGTTTGTTTTTTTTTTACAGCAACTCGTACTCAGCTTTTAGTAAAGCTTTTAGAGGTTTGCTTCTCTGCATAACGTAAATACACTCCCTATTCTTTAACATGGAGTACAAATATAGAATTGCGATTGTAAATGTAATTATTATTGAAATGATAAAACAAGCAAAAAGGACCTAGAAATTATTCTGCTCTTTCTAATGGTACCAATTAAAACTATGTGCGTTAAATAGTTTTTCTTGAAACCGATTCCCTGTATTTTTTTGTATCAAAGGGAACCATTAAAAAAAAAAACTATTTTATGCCCATTAAATTAATTGGTATCACTAGAAGGAGCACAATAATTTCTAGGTCCTTTTTGCTTGCTTTCTCATTTCAATAATAATTACATTTACAATCGCAATTCTATATTTGTACTCCATGTTAAAGAATAGGGAGTGTATTTACGTTATGCAGAGAAGCAAACCTCTAAAAGCTTTACTAAAAGCTGAGTACGAGTTGCTGTAAAAAAAAAACAAACAAAAAACGAGGCAGTTTACCATTGTATTTCCTTC
>JAHWFO010097477.1:299407-324457 GCA_023313115.1 Rhysida immarginata
CCCCCGCCCCCCCGGGCGCTGCACGCAGACAGAAATCTTGGACGGCCCTGCTATAGACTGATCTGCAACTATAGCGACACTGTACGAGCACATTAAGAAACATAGCGGTCTTCTCGTGGAACGCGGACAGTATATGGGTGGTAATGATGACAGCATGTAAAAATCTCTACTCTGGTTGTATCACGAAAACAATGGCAGCAAATTCAAAATGTCAGTTCATTTTGGGATACCCTTTATTAGACAGGTACTTTTTGCCTTCAGACTTCACAGTAGTGCATGACCAGTGAATATGTACCACTGTCACATACACTTAACCCCCCCCAACCCACTTACCCAGTGGGTGTCACAAGAATTTTTTACAACCAGTCAATTATATTCTTGTTTGATTTTTATATTTTTTGGAATAATTACTGAATATACCATATGATCGAATTGGAGGCACCATTTCAAATAAACAACAATACTCCTTTAAATTTCAAACTTTAAATAATATTCTCACATTTCAAATTCGAAATTTCTTCTTGGCCTAGATTTAGAGGATAAAATATTTTACAATATTTCTAGTTTGATTTGGTTGTTCTATTTACTCGAATTTTGGTGCCGAATAACTATCAGCGACTAATAAAATTTTTCTCTTTCTTCTTTTTACCTGTACCGTATATAAATGTGCATAAGCCGACCCCCCGTTTTTGGCCCCAAAAAGTGGAAAAACACCATGACCCGAGCATAAGCCGAGGCAAAAAGGAAAAAAAAAAGCATTGCTTGAGAGGGAAAAAAATTTTTATTACAAAAAGAATAAATTTATAATAAGAAAATCATTGATTGGGAAAACCATCAAAAGTAGAGTCTTCTTCATCCGACTCTCCAAAAAGTTGATAAAAATTTTCGTACATAATGCACTAATTAATATACTCTATATTATGACCAACTGACAACAACCTCTTGTCCACAAAAGAATTTTATTAAGCATATACGTATTTCGAACTCAATGAGTTCGAAATACGTATATGCTTAATAAAATTCTTTTGTGGACAAGAGGATGTTGTCAGTTGGTCATGTCGTTATCCACAGTCCTTTCCAGTTTCTCATACTCTATATTGTATATATTTGTACAATTTGGTGTAAGAGATATTAAATTTTATGCGCTAATGCTTGGCGACAGTAGGCTATCAATGTTCAAAAGGCATGCGGCAGTTTGGGGCAAATGATCGGACCCCAGGCAACATATTTACCATTTCTGACACTTCCAAATCCAACGAAGAAGCTATTGTTGGCACTTTAAATAATCAATTTCCTAGCATTAGGTATACATATGAAAAAGAATTAAGATGGTTCCCTGGCTTTCTTGGGCATACTAGTCAGCAGAACCGAAGGGGGATAGTTTAGATTTTGATATATATATATAATCTTTAAAATTACAAATGCGTATCAGATACAAAAATTAAAACAAAAGCACTGTAAGTTACATTTTATTTAAATTTAAGTGTTAAAAAATATTAACTCAAGAAACCATTTTTCAATCATGGTTTCAATTTCGTTTTTATCATTTTCCAGTAGCGTATTTTTATTTTAGTTACGTATTTTTGCTTGTGGAAAGTGATTCCCGATCTTTTTTTCGTGTAAGTAATAAAATATTTTAATTATAACCATATTAACTTTCTTTATTAAAACATTCTTGGACGATTTTCAAGACTCACTTGGCATGAACACCATGACCGTTTACCAAGGTCGGCACCATCTTATATTCGAGATTTGGCTTATGCATTTGCTTTTTACAATGGAAAATTGAGGAAAACGATGTGACATAATGCACTAATTAATGTACTCTATATTGTATATATTTGTACAATATGTTGTAAGATATATTAAATTTCATGTGCTAGTGCTTGGCGATAGTAGCAAAGCCTACAGGATTAAAAGGCATGCGGCAGTTTGGGGCAAATTTCCACGGGGCAAATCATCGAACCCCAGAGTATTTGCTTTTAACAATGGAAAAGTGGATGGAAAATTTAGGAAAAAGACGTGAAATAATGCACTGATTAATGCACTTATATTGTTTATACTTATACAATGTGCTGTTAAGGTATATTAAATTTTATACGCTAGTGCTTGATGATGGTAGCTTATGTATCGATGTTCAAAAAATTTCGACATCAAATTTTTCGATCTTCTTGAATCTTCGATGTTTCATTTTGAATTCATTATCTATTGAATAACTGTTTAGATTAATGTATTTACAGTATGTATTACAATGAGAGAACACTTAAAAACGCGCTGGTTCGTTTGAAGCCCCTCCCCCTCATACTTTTTCCAATATGGCCGCCACAGCCTTTTAGATTCTCAGTATGCTGCAAAGAGAGAGAATACTTTTATCTTATCAGAAATTTATTTAAGGGTTAATAAATGAAATCTAAACGGATTAATGAATTACTACTTAGTTTTTTTGTAAATTCCGCTTATAAGAGTTTTCATCAACTCTGACCCGTGCATAGGCCGAATGTGGTTTTTAGGGGTAATTTTTTTGGGGAAAAAAAAATCGGCTTATAGACGAGTATATACGGTATTTATTTGTGGCTTCTGATTTTTCAGTGTTCGGCATCTATGCAGTTAATTGCCGTTTTCTTTTTAAAGAGCTTTCTTTAAGCCGTTTTGCATCAAAATTTTGCACTATGATTGTATTTTCAGCACCACATTTGAATTGCATCTGAAAATTGTGCCATGGATGAAAAGATACATCCATGATTGTGAGCAGCAATATCTCCTTGAATTTCAGTACCACTCTTAACATAGGGTGTACCGGAACATCATGTACAGGGTGTTGCAGATAACTACAGTGCAGTATAACAGGAAGCCTACCCGCTCAACTGCAGGGGCTGGCTCAGTCGATTGGCAGAATGGAGGGACGTAAAGATGGCCTGCAGCAGAGAGCAGTTTCCACAGTTGGAGAGGGGGGTGAACGTCAAAACTGTGGAGGTTTTGATAAAATTACCCAATTATCATTACTCAGATTCTTTAACACCTAGGATAATGAAATTTGGGGGAATAATAGGGTGCAAAAAACTATGTATACCGTTAAAATTTGATCGAATTCCAACAACTAGTTTCCGAGTTACACAGTCAACATCGTAACACATGCTGGTTAGTACTCGCATGTGAGGACGGGTTACGATTTTGAATGTGTAACTCGCAAGCTACTCGTTGGAATTCGATCAAATTTTAACGGTATACATAGTTTTATGCACCCTATTATTCCACCAAATTTCATTATCCTAGGTTTTAGAGAACCTGAGTTATTAACTTGTTGATCTTGGTGGCGGCATTTTTATTTCTGTTCATATGTCAGTTAGCGTTCAAATTCGGACCCATGTTCATATGAACTTTTTTGCTTAGAATCATCCATACTATCTCCCCTCCAAGTTTGTACAGGACATTCCTGTAATTTATGTTATTAATTGTTAATTAATGATATTAATATATAGTGGAGCCTCAGTTCACGAACGCCCTGGTTCACGAACAATTCAGTTTACGAACAATAGCTTTTGCTTCGGTTTACGCACTAAATTTCGGTTCACGAACTGGCGCATCACTAATTTACCATTGTACGCATGCGCAGATAGATAGTGTCACTTTGCATTCGTGTGAATTATCTTTTTAGGTTTTATATATTTAATGTTATTCTCAACGCCTCTATCAATTGGCATCGTGTGAATTATCTTTAGGAATCTATCGAGGTTCCTGGTTCGAATCCAGGTTGCAGAATTTTTTCATCCATTTTCTTCAAATAATATCATTTGTTTGCGAGTTTTCTCCTCTAGTTCATATTCTTTATTTCTTATTGCATGCTCATCAAACTTTCTGATGGTTTGGGTAGGAAAGATTCCTGATCTGGTTAAGTACCGGTTGTCCGGTTGTCCATCTTCCATTGGGCTTTCTATCTTGACAACTTGGTTAAGTACAGTAATAACAATCGGCTGTCCACCTTAGTGACAAGCATGACTGTACAATTGTCTTTAATGTCATTCTTAAATTACTGTTGTGCACCCATATTAAAATTAACGGAAAATATCTGTTTTTGATCTTTGGAATGGATTAATTGTAATGTATTAACATTGATTTGAATGGGGAATATTGCCTCGGTTCACAAACAAATCGGTTCGCGACCAGACTCCCGAAACGGATTAAGTTCGTGAACCGAGGTTCCACTGATGTTCAATTTTTAAATTTTTGGTTCTATATACTGCCAATAGAAGGAGTCTGGTGTTTTGTTACTACACTTGAATGGGAAGTAAAAGCAGTTGTTACCCAGGAAGCGGAGAGCATGCTTCTTTCTTAAAAGTGCTCCCCACAATACTCTACAAATGGCGACGAGAATGGGATCCACTGTTTAAAAATAAACAAATTTTATTTTGAATATTGAATTTCCAAGCATCAATTGCTATATTAATAGACAACAGCAAGTGGCAGATACAATTGCAAAAACGTTTTTTTGACAAAAACGTTTTTGTGAAGATCGTGATCCGTTTACAACATGGCAACTGTAGGAAATATCAGAGAATTTGACTGCAAATTGCAAGACTGGGATTCATATATTGAGAGAGTAGAAATTTTTTTCGAAGCCAATTCTATTGCCAATGATAAAAAGGTACAAGTTTTATTGACTCTGATTGGCAGAAATACTTATAGTTTAATAAGAACGCAGTGGCTACGTACAGTGCAACCTTGTATGCCTTCAGTTCAATACAAAGGAAGTGGCAAGCTGTACCGTCATCTACCAACAGAATCAGATGCCGAACTAACTCAAATTTCGAAACAAGCAACATGGCGGATTTCCATCACATAGTGGAGAAATAGAACGATTTAAACAATTTTATCTTAGATTCAAGCAGCTAATATGGGATAGAATGAATATTGTTATCGGCACCAATCATCTGCAAGTTAAGAAAAGCTACATTTCCTTCAAATTTACTAGATAAGTATATTGGTCAAAACGCGTAGATGTCTTCATTTTGACTCTATTGCAATTTATTTCATGTAACAGATGAAGGAGGTTCTTCTGTTTCTGATTTAATTTTAGTGAAAATTATTCAGGGCTCCTATCAATGTTTTGAGCTGCAGATAACATCCTTGATTTTTTAATTTTCTTATTCTAAATAATGGATTTATAATTATTATAAATATTCATGTAGTCAAAAGATTCATTATTATTACAAAAATTCTTATTTTTATTATAAATATTCATTTATTGAATAACAGTTTTTTTACAAGTCATTTTATAGTTAAACTTAAGAATGTTCCGATTTCTTCAAATAAAATTTAAAATATTAAAAAATTTAATTTTTTTATAATTTTTATTTAGTTTTATACATCCAAATATAAAGACCAAATAAATTATTAGTGTACAAATAAAAATAAAATACGTTATTACAAAATTCACTTAATATTCACTGGACGTGTTTGGATTTCCAACAGATGAATTTTAGGGTGCGGTTCTTTGTTCTTGTTATAGAAAAGATTTGCTTATAAACATTTAACAATGATTAATTCAAAGAAACTTATTATTTTTCTATAACTGGGGATGAGAGAAGATAACTCTCGAAAATGTTCTGTTAATTATACTTAAGTTTGTTTTATAAATTTTAAATTTCTTTTACTGCGCCATAAAAGTGACTATCATCTTATTACTGAAGCTGTCTTTGGACATTAAAACGGCTGGATGACCAGCTATTCCTAATGGCATTCCTAATAGACATTCTATTAATTTCTTTGTTTTCACCAGTGGACATCCTGCATTTGATCTATTGTGGACATCCCAATATTAATACGCAAAAGAACGAAGTGTTGCATCCTAAAATTTATCTGTTGGAAATCCAAAGACGTCCAGTGAATGTTAAGTGGGTTTTGTTATAATTTGTTTTAGTTTTATTTTTACTATAATAATTTATTAGATATTTATATTTAGAAGTATCAAACAAGATAATAATTATAAAAAAATTAATTTTGTTTAATTTTTTAAAATTTTATATGAAGAAATTGTAAAATTCTTAATTTTAACTGTAAAATGACATGTAAAAACAACTATTATTCAATAAATGAATATTTATAACAAAAATAAGAAATTTTTTAAAATAATTATGAATCTATTACCTTTTGACCAAATGAATATTATAATAATTATAAATCCATTACTTGGAATAAAAAAAATAAAAAAATCAAGGATTTTAATCTGGACCGCAAAACATTGCTGGAGGCCCTAAAGAATTTTCACTAAAATTACATCAGAAACAGATGAACCTCCTTCATCTATTTTTGATTGCATGAAATAAATTGCAATAGAATCAAAATTTAGATAGCAAAGCTCTGATAGCTAACTCGAGTTAACAGGACAAGAGAATACTTGAGGGGAGAGGGGCATCTAGGCGTAGTGACCGATATATAGATCTAGTAAATTTGAAGGAAATGTAGCTTTTCTTGATTTGCAGATGATTGGTGCCGTTAACAATATTCATTCTATCCCATATTAGCTGCTCAAAGCTAAGATAAAATTGTTTAAAACGTTGCATTTTTCCACTATGGGATGGGAATTTGCCATATTGCTTGTTTCGAAATTTGAGATAGTTTGGAATGAATCTGTTGGTAGATGGCGGTACATGTTGTCACTTCCTTTGTATTGAACGGAAGGCATACAAGGTTGCACTGTACGCAGCCACTGCCTAATAAGAAACCTATGTTCTCCTGATAAGCCTGCTACTAAATCCTTTAAAGAGATACTTGAGTAAATTAAAAATCACTTAAGTCCAGCACCAAATATTACTGCTGAAAGATACCGGTTCAATAAAAGGAGCCAAAAAGAAAACGAAAGTATTTCTGAATATGTAGCAGCTTTAAGACAATTATCAATTAATTGTAAATTTGCGGAGACTTTAGATGATCGATTAATGGATAAATTTATTCATGGGTTAAAAAATGAATTAATTTTAAAACGATTACTATCTGAAGAAAAATTAAACTTTACTGAAGCAGTTAAATTAGCCACTGCATTGGAGATTACTCAAAAGAATGTATTGGAATCAAGGGGGAAGGAGGATGCCTCTGTTAATAAATTCCATGTAACTAATCCTCAGGCAGGATCAAAGAACCCAAACCAGAAAAAAGAAATTTAAACCTTGTTTAGATGTGGTAAAACAAACCAACTTCCTTCTAAATGTTTTGCAGTCAAAGGAGTATGTAAGAATTGCAAAAAAGTGGGTCATTTTATGAGAGTTTGTAAATCTAAACCTAATATGAATATACTAATAAGAAAGAATCACAGGCAGAACGATCAGCTCATGCACTAGATTTAAATGAGTTAGAAGAAGTTCTTTTTTAAAGTTAAGTAGATCTGGTGGCAAGTCAATAATGTTAAATGTAAAACTGAATGGAAAAGCATTCTCTATGGAATTAGATAGTGGAGCTGCTATAACAGTCATCTCTGAGAATGCTTATTTGCATCATTTTAAGAATATACCGCTGAAATCCAATGATATTAGATTGAAACCTTATAAGGGTAACGAATTTTCCCAATGGGGTGATTTAAAATTGATATTGAGTATAATGGGCAAGTACATCCACTCACAATTTATATGGTTGATGGAGATGGTCATTTATTGTTAGGACAAGATTATTAGAAGTATTTAAGTTTAACTGGGGAGAGGTCCATTTACTTAGAAATATCCTTAAACTGACTTTTTAGATAATGTGTTGGAGACACATTCAGAGTTATTTAAGGATAATAAATTTGGAAAAATGAAGGATTATAAAGCTCATTTATATATTGAAGATGGTGCTCAGCCGAGATATTTTAAAGTAAGACCCATTCCGTATCATACTCAACCTATGGCAAAGAAGGAGTTATAGCGACTACAACCACATCATGTAATTGAGCCCATTCAACTTAGTGATTGGCCATCACCTATAGTACCAATCATCAAAAAGCATCGAGGGATTAGAATTTGTGGAGATTTTAAGGTGAGCATTAACTCCTATTTAAAACGTGATCCACATCCGCTTCCTAAGATCGAAGACATTTTTGCTGCATTAAATGATGGAAAAAAAATTACAAAAATTGATTTGGTAGGTGCATATCATCAAATCGAATTAGATGAGGAAAGCCAAAAATTGGTGGTAATAAATACGCCATGAGGATTATATAAGATTCGGAATTACAACAGCCTCATCCATTTTTCAGAACGATAGATGCAATTATAAAAGGTTTACCACGAGTTTGTGGATTTCAGGATGATTTGTTAGTTAGTGGTGTTGATAACGAAGATCATCTTTCAAATTTAGATGCATTATTAACTAGAAGTAAATGTGAATTTATGAAAAGTTCTATTGAATACCTAGGACATGTAATAGATGCTCAAGGATTGAGAACTGTTCTTAAGAAATTACAAGCTATCGTAAATGCTCCAAAACCAAAGGATGTTAATCAATTAAAATCTTTTTTAGGTGTTTTGAATTATTATGGGAAGTTTATACCCTAATCATCTACTATTCTAGGACCTTTGCATTCACCTTTAAAAAAAGGGACAAAGTGGTAATGGACTACTAGTTGTCAAAAGGCATTCGAGGAAGCAAAAAATCGTTTAATAAATTCAGGTGTTTTGATTCATTTTAATCCAGAAAAACAGATAGAATTATTCTGTGATGCTAGTCGTATGGTGTAGGTGCTACAATAGCTCATAGGATAGCAGGAGAATATAGGCCTATTATGTTTGCATCTAAAACTCTTAATTCTGCTCAAAGAAATTATTCTCAAATATTCTCAAATTATTCTGAAATACATCGACTCATTATTAACTAATTTGAATACAAAACAAAGTATTATCTCTAGATTATACTATTTGCCTCCTAAAATTCTTTTGCTCTTGTATTATGCGTGGATTCATTCCTCTGTGTGTTCCAGTATAATTTTCTGGAGATCATCTACTTCATGGAACCTTACACGTATATTCAAATTGCAGAAATGGTTTCTCCGAACCCTTCTCAGAATTCCTAAAGTTTCATCAGTGTCTCGATATTTTAGCGAATTTTGCATTCTTACCGTCTATCAGTTATTTCTAGTTCGCATTTGCGTTTTTGTATTTAAAGCTGCGAACATAACTTTGACAATTTCTACTCCTATTAAGTTAGCCGTTAATGCCGATAATCATCGATATCCAACTAGAGCGTCTTATGATCCGTTAGTTAAACATAATTACCGCCGATGTTGTCTTTTTTATGTAGGCAAAAGATGTTGGGCTCTTTTACCGCGTGAGTTACGTTCAATACCGGTTTATCCAGTTTTTTATAAACTTTTAAAGCTTTAGGTTTCTCATTTACCCTTGGCTATTCAGATTTAGATGTAGATCGATATGACTGTTACTTTGGGCTTTGTTTTTATTACTTAGTTTATTTTCCATTATAGTTCAGGAATGCTACTATTATTATCAGTTTAATTTTGTTTCTTTGATTTGTAGTACTCTTTGATAAGTATTGTAACTCAGAAAGAGGAGGGTTCATAATACTGTTCTTATCAACAAAGTGAGTAGTGGCCTTACAGTATAAAAGATGGACAACAGGAATTCCAACTAGTTTCGCCATTTATTCCCGGCTTTATCAAGGATACACGACAAGAGGCTTGCAAGCTTTTATATACAGAGGTTTTGGTACAGAATAAGCAATGAGCGTGGCGAGAAGAGATACAAATAGGGAGAAACCAATACAGAAATAAGAGGTAAGCGGAAAAAAAGAAGACCAAAGAAGTCCGGAAAAAAATATAAAATCTATACAGAAAGAGCAAAGAAATTCAGAAAAACAAGAAAAATAAATTAAATTAAATAAAATTAATAAAATACACATGAGGAAAAAAAAAAACAATAACAAAATAATAAAAGAAAAAGGATTACAAAATAAATAATATAAGAGATCTGATAACGAGTTGAGTATGGCATACACGTCAAAGTCCGTTTGCCAGTTGAGTAGTAGGTTGGGGTTGGATTTCTTAGGCTTGAAAATCTCATTTGATTCAAGAGTGGCAGTCTTGGTAGGGTTATCACAAACGTGTAAGATGGACATCACCTCGTCTTGTATTCTTAATGCGTGCCCGGTATTTTGCAAGATGGTTGGCATAATGTGATCTATTGTTCCTTTTTCTGTAGGATGCGACGTGTTCTTTAAAACGTATTGTAAAGTTGCATGTCGAGAGGCCTATGTAATACTTATCACAAAAGGCACAGCTCAGGCGGTACACGCCGGACTGGGAAAATTTGTCAGGAGCACTAGCGGTAGGTGAATTCAGGATGCGAGCAGATGGGGTAGGGGAGCGAAAGGACACGCGGAGGCCAAGGGACGAGAGGAAATCAGAAAGTTGGGAAAAATGGGGGCCTAGATACAGCAAAGAGACCCACTTTTTTTTTTTAGAAGGGGGTTGGTCTGGTGGACTAGGGTTAAGGAGAAACATCTGCGGCGCTGAAGGATCGGGAGAAGGTGGAGGTAGAATAACCGTTCATATGGGCAAGGGTGTGGATAATGCGGAGCTCGGAGGAACAGGAAGGGGGGCTGAGGGGGAGCTTCAAGACACGGTCAATGAGTAAACGTAGAGAGGCATGCTTGTGAACACGTCCTCTAATCTTATAAACCACACCTCATCACACCCCCCCGTGATGTCCATCTTACACATTTGTGATAACCCTACCAAGACTGCCACCCTTGAATCAATTGAGATTTTCAAGGCTAAGAAATCCAACCCCGACCTACTACTCAACTGCCAAACGGACTTTGACGTGTAAGCCATACTCAACCCGTTATCAGATCTCTTATAATATTCATTTTGTAATCCTTTTTCTTTTATTATTTTGTTATTGTTTTTTTTCCCTCATGTGTATTTTATTAATTTTATTTAATTTAATTTATTTTTCTTGCTTTTCTGGATTTCTTTGCTCTTTCTGTATAGATTTTATATTATTTGCCGGACTTCTTTGGTCTGTTTATACAGATTTTTATATTATTTCTTTGTAAATTCCCTTGTCTTCTAGACAACCAGATACATCTTCTTTCCGGTCCACAATTTATGCGTACCTCTTTGTAACTTATAATTTTGTTCATTGGCTACCTTCTCTTATTTCTATATTGGTTCCCCCTATTTGTATCTCTTCTCGTCACGCTCATTGCTTACTCTGTACCAAAACCTCTGTATATAAAGGCTTGCAAGCCTCTTGTCGTGTATCCTTGATAAAGCCCGGATTAAATGGCGAAACTAGTTGGAACTCCTGTCGTCCATCTTTTATACTGTAAGGCCACTACTCACTTAATTGCAACTGTTTATTTTTTATTACCAGCCATAGTCTGATAACAAATGTCAGTAAAGGCTAGTGACAAATTCAGCAACCTGGGAACTATATGTCACGCGGAAGTTATTCTGCAAAAATAGAGTGTGCAGAACGACCTGCGTATTTTGAACTTGGACTCTGCACAAATGGTACCTCAATTTTCCCGCCAAGCAATTTTCAATGGGAAGATATATTAATTAATAAATCAAACAAATCGTAATGACGAGATAGAAGCTGTTATTCATTATAATTTTCGTCAGTCGATGAATATGGTATTCTATGTTTTGTTTTATTTAATTTGTTTCTGTGTTTAATTTTCTGCCCCGAATTGGGTAATTCATTTTGTAATCGGAGCAATTTTTGTAGTTATATCCTACCCTGATGATGAAGTTCATTTGAAACGCGCAGGCTCTCATTAAATACTTCTACCATTTGCTAATTCTCAGATCTCCTTTTATTGTTCTAATTTATTTTAATGTACCTTGGCCCTAGGGAGCCTTCTTTGTCAGTCAGATTTTTGACCATACAGGCTCCTCTAGGGCCCTAAGTAACACTTTAACTAAATAAATAATTATATAAAAATAAATAAATAAATAAATAAAAAATAAAGAGGCATTGGCAATAGTATTTGGTATAATGTGATTCCATCAATATTTGTTTGACAAAAGTTTATCACATGGACCGATCATAAACCATTGATAACGCTGTTTGATCCTAAAAAGGAAATTCGGGAACGATGAATCCCCGAATGTAATGCTGGATATTGCTTTTATCTGGTTGTGATTATGAAATACGCTACTTATCTTCAAATGACAATGTGGTTGCAGATATGTTGTCGAGGTTGCCAATGAAAAATACTGAAGATCCAATTAAGGAACCAGATGAGGTTCAGTGTCTTTCTATCAAAACCATGGAAAATATCTCTTTATCATTTCAAGATGTTGCACAACAAACCAGGACTGATAAAGTGTTAACTCAAGTATCCCGAATGATTCAAAATGGATGGCCGGAATCTATCAAAATTGAGGAATTAAAGCCATATTTTCGCCACCATAATGAACTGACGGTGGAACTTGGATATATAATGTGGGGTTTAAGAGTGGTCATCCCAGCTTCACTACGACAAACAGTTCTGGAATATCTTCATGAAGGGCATTTTGGCGTCGTTAAAATGAAGGCTTTGGCCCGTTCATACATTTCTGGATCATTGTAATAGCTGTTTAGAACATCGTAGTTCGTAGAGCAAATAGGGTAGTTTATAGGTACTGCCCCAAGTGCAAGTTCCATTCAATGCTAATGCCGGAATAGCTGTCCTTAAAAGTAGCGTATAAGTTGTATTAGTTTTTGAGTAAGAAATTTTAATCAAAGTCATTTTAATTTTACCCATTATTGTAAGCAGAGTGGATGCTGCAACAATGCAGTGTCTGATTGTGTAAGGTTTTCAGGCTACTTGGGACAGCTCTGTATTGAATATTAAAATTATGTGGACATTTAATTTTTTAGTGGGACATTAAAGCTCTGAATTCTCACCTAAAACAGTTAACAATAAAATTAATCTAAATTTAGATTAATTTTATTGTTAACTGTTTTAGGTGAGAATTCAGAGCTTTAATGTCATGATTCGGATTGAAATAAATTGGAACCTTTGGAATTTCAGAGTATTATTTTCTTGAATTTTGTCTTCTGTTGAAATAATGAAATTTGTGCTCATTGATCATAGAGTGTCTTTGACACCATAGTATGATATTGGAGAGCTGAGGAAAAGAATGTGTTGGTTCCAGAGTGTGTGTATGAACCCCATCGAAGATTGATGAACAGCAGAGCATCAGTTGAGATATTGGAAACCGGCAAGGGGGACATTGGAGATTGGAATCTTAAACATTCTTCACATGCTCTGGAGTGACTGAGATCTGATTTCTATTGGTCGGAGGTTTGGAGCCGAGCTGATGTGAAAAGGTTCTGGGGTGACAATGAGTTAGTTAAGGTCCAGTTTTTGTTTAAGTTAGGCGCGAGCACCTTACCTCCTCTTTTATTCTTTTTTTGGCCTCCACATCGCGAATCAATGTGATCGCGGTGTGGGAAGTTTTAATACTTTTAAGTTAAATTTTTTATGTTCAGTTTTAGTACGTACCACATAGAATTCTTAATTTAGCTTGATCTCCGAGGTTTTTTCAATGTGTCCACCAGTGGAGAACCCACTCTAAAAATTATCCATAGTTTTGAAACTGGCTGCCGATTTTGCCTGTTGTTGAGACCCCCCTCCGTCGTCGCAGAGAGCCCAACCGAGCCACATCTAGAGGAATCCTGAGTGCCAGGCAGCTGAAGTAATACGGTAGAGCAAAATGTCTCCTTAATGTCTCATTGGCCAAGCAACTTATTTTTCCTTGTTTCTTTCATAATGGTTGGAAAGGCATTTAAATCTTTTATATGTTAATCTTGGGAAAGGATAATGGAAATTCTTATTCTGAACAATTACTCTTTACATGAACATAAACTCTTTAAGGTTTAAAGTTTTTCTATTTTCTTTCTTTTATTAAATATTTATGTCCAAAATCCACTGACATAAACCCCTTTCGTTAAAATTACATTTTTGTAATAATTATTTTGAAGTTATTTCTAATCCTCCATCTTTGACAATTATTGATATACATTGATGTTCATTGAATTTATCTTTTACTTGATTCACGTTTATTTAAAACTATGAGAATAATTACTCTTTACATTTTACATTTTTGATGTAACTTGTTCCTCTATTCGATTAATAATTTTTGAGAAACATACCAAATTGTTACTTATAATTCTTTAACTTAATATTCAAATTTTACAACTTTATGATTTGATCACTCTCCTTTTAATCTTTGCTCAATTTTTCCCTTTTACACTTTTTCCCAGGTTATACACGTTTATTTTGTTATGTTGTTGTGTTCCGATCCTGACTCACCTGGCTTACCTGTGTAAATAAAATAAATTTTGGGGAACAGAATATTAAGGGAATGGGGATTTATATTGGAGTAATCTAGAATTAAATAAAAGGGCGCAGTTGAAATTCTTTGGAATAATATTTAAGACATTTTTCTGAATTAATTAATTCCCAGAACCCTTACAATTGTATGACAAATCCTTTATTGGGAATGAGATTCAGGGAATCTGAGCGGATATTAAAATGTCTTGTTTATGGTTGAGAAAAAAAAAAAAGAGAATTGGCGTCAAGACGTTGTCGTGCGCAAAGAACGACAGCAAGCAATATGTTACATAAAAATTTTATGTATTGCTCGCTTGCGATATACTGGTAAAAGTATTTGTTGTGCTACTTTTCATTAACATTGGCATTAGTGAAGTATTCGAACCTGAGTTGAAATTACGGTAATGATGTTCGATGCCGATCATGAGAAAGAGTCGCCGCCATTGAGGCCATGTACTCGAGACCGATCGAGACTGCAAAGTTCAGAAAAAAGCCCATGAGAGATAGTGAGATAGTGAGATAGTTTCTGTTTTTTTTTGTTAAATAGTTTTTGTCGTTAACATGGTATGCTGGACAGACTGTGTTAAAAATTTGCATCTCTGATTGCAATATCTTCGAATCCGCACGACTACTGGTGATTATGCCCCCAGCCCATGCGTGTAGTAAAGAGGACAGCAGATGAATACATATTAGTTCTCCATCCGGTTAACTGAACCAACACCACCTAAAGATAAGGCCTGGGTGCTGCAACATCATTACATTGTTACATCACCTCCGTAGGGAATTGTTAACCGTATTTCCACCAATAATAATCCCTAAAATTTCCCTACTGAGATGATGTAACAATGAAATGAAATTTCAGCATCCAGGCCTTGTCTTTAGGTGCACCTGTGCTCTTTAAAACCCCGATGTATATGCTGCTTATACACGCAGTGAAAAGCAAAAAGGAAGTACAGACGGCAACTGATTTGGACCTGTCGTACTTGTAATAAGCTGGTCTATAAGAAAAAGCTCTGTATAATTAAGATAAAATGACTGTAAATAAGCCCTATAAAACCATACTTAAGAGGGGTAGTACAGAAGCAGCAGTTAATTATTTGGAAAAGTGCCAGTAAAGGCCACTTAAGGGGAGGCGCATCTGAGGGATTCTGGATGAGACTTCGTCCCGGGGTCTTCATTGATAGATATTAAGAGTTTAACTTTGTTGGAATACTCCGTATTATTTATATATTTAACTATATACATGGTTTATTCGAGTTTAATAAATTCACCACCTATTGCTAACTCAGCGCTGTAGTGTCACCTTATTTCTTCCATCAATTCTGGCAAGTTCAAACAACCACGCACCTCGCCACGTGGGAGTTGCCTCTAGCTCGGTCTCGCGTTCCGAGACCCTACCCCGAGCGTGGGCGTTGTGCACATACTGGCGCCCGAACAGGGACTCCGCAAATCCGGAATTTTACGGATTTTGGAGTTTTGTAAAATATAGAGCTGAGGTTATCATAGGTGGGTGAATTTTGGTTTGGTAGCAAGGCATTGGGTGACTGTAGCTTGGAGCAGGCAGTGGGAATCGAGGAACATAACTGAGTACCCAGGGTTGTTGGAATAGCACCATAGAAGGGAACTGGTTGTGCAACTGGAAGTTAATAATGGAGGCTGTCTGTAATGCCTGTTTGCTACTGGTCCAGAAACTGGAAGATTTAGTTAGCAGACTCACAGAGGTGGTCTTGTAACGTTACCTGTGTTACAGGTAACGTTATTTGCTAGCTGGTCAACAGGACCTCTGTAATGATACGCAGCGCAATGTTTTATGGCTGGTTCTATTATATTTGCAAAAGAATATTTTGCCAGTTAAAGCCCAAATACGCTCTTTATCACTTACCTTGCGATTGTGTTCTACACTACCCTAAGTAAATAAACAATGAAACTTATGGCCTATGATTTCTATGTGATCGTATAGTGTCGTATCAGGAAAAATCTATTCAGTTAATGCAAACAAATCACCTTATGATTATAGCCTCCCAAGACCCCGTTTATACCTTCCCACTAAAATATATGGATCAAGGAGCATTGAACAAACGGATGACTTAATATAGATATATAGAATTTATTAAAGATGAAAGAAAAATACTTAAAATAAATCAATTGCTAGTTCTAAATTGTCTAAAAATCTTATGTGGATAATGCAGATGATTAACTTAAGAATAAAATAAAACTTTTTCCACAACGAAACAGGAATTGAACAAACATAAAAAGAAAAAGACCGAAAATAAAATGAAAAAATACAACCTGAGTCTGTAAGCGCTTTTCGAAAGCTTTGCTTTCATCATTCAGCAGCCAAGGAGCCCCTCGAGAGAACTTGAGAGAACTGACTTTGAAGAACACATGAGAGACATAAGATATGGTAGAGTGAATCAGTCATCCATAGCCAAACACTCTCTAGATACCGGGCATGAATTCTTATTAAACAATGTAAAACTTATTGAGTCAATAAACAAGAAACACCTTCTGGACGCCTTCGAAAGCTTAGCCATTCAAAAAACAGATAAAAAATTGTTACTCAACTTAGATAGGGGCCCTATTAGCGAATCACCATTGATCAAATGGGCGACGCACTTACCCAATCAATAAAATTCAGTTGGATCTTTTTGTCTTGATTGGCTTCCGTTCGTTATAAATACTCAGCATGTTCTATTCCAAGTCAGTTCTCTCAAGTTCTCTCGAGGGGCTCCTTGGCTGCTGAATGATGAAAGCAAAGCTTTCGAAAAGCGCTTACAGACTCAGGTTGTATTTTTTCATTTTATTTTCGGTCTTTTTCTTTTTATGTTTGTTCAATTCCTGTTTCGTTGTGGAAAAAGAGTTTTCTTTTATTCTTAAGTTAATCAATTGATAGTTCAGTAACCTTAAAGATAATTCAATACAATTTGAACTTGTAACTAAGGTTAAACCAACATTGCCTAACTGTAAAGAAATTTATAAAACTAATTGCATAAACAATAGTTAAGTTTAATAGAGCAAAACAGTCATGGGTTTTCTAGAGCAAACTAAAAGATAAACACACTTGGATTTGTATTCACTGGCGGTCTTTAAATTTAGTTGGCAGTCATAACGTAACCTCGTCTGTCTTAATTATAAAGCTAGAGTCTAGATCTCTCAAGAATACGTATAATCTCGCGTGGGCCCGTAAATATGTTCACGAAATAAAACACTTATCTGTTTAGTAGATCGTCACTGATACTCTGGCCGGAGATCGTGATGGTTCCTGTTGCGTTGCGAGGGCATCCCTCGTCCTATGTTTCTCGGTGTGCTCGTATCTGGGTGGGCTGCTTCCTCGCTCTGTATCGATGTCGCCTGTTGCGTTGCTTCCGCCCCGTGGTTGCACCTACTCGTGTAGACTTCTTAAATGTTAACTGTTGTTGTTCGCCTCCCAGTATAGACGGTGAGCAAGCCGCCGACTCTCACTGCAGAATATCCCGGTCAGAGTCGCCACCCACAGCTCCGACTGCGTGGCACGACCAGTGGATACCTGCTTACGGATCTACGCCGAGATTCACGGCGTCCCCAACGCTTGGGCGAGAGATGTGTCTCAGGGTCTGTAGTGCAGCGGGGGCCGGACAGTACGTTTGTCCTCCCCTTACACCAGCTCCCTACCTGGATCACCGACCTCTATCCGCCGAACGTTGTACCCAACTCGTACACGCAGATCCGTTGCTCGAGTCGACGTACTCACTCACCTCCTACGGCTCTCTGCGTCCATGGTGGATGTTCTCAGTGCCGTACTTCTCATGTCCGTCGTGGGGTTCGGTCCTCTTCGCTTCTGCTAGGCATCACTCCGTGGTGGCTCCATGCTGGGTCCTTTCTCAGCTGTACTCTCCACCGTCCCACGCTTTAGATTAGGCTACCGGCTCGGGTTCGCATTTTCTCTTCTCGAGCTCGGGAAACTGAGGAAGAGTGTTCGCACAACATGTATATCTTTCTCTCCTCACACTCCTCGAACATCAATCTCACTCTTTGGAGAAATAAATGGAAGTTCTCCACATAACATACACGTCTGCTTCCTCCGACTCCTCGTGCACTACTCTCTCATCGTCACACACTTTTTTTCTCTCTCTCTGCCAATTTTAGTTATTTTATTTTCTAGAAAAGTCCCCCCGTTTCCCTTGGGATGTGACCGTTATCATAGCGATTGCTCCCCACCCGGATGCCCTCTCCCTTCCACTCGCTCTCTCCTTCGCGCCAAAGGAATATGAGCTCGTGAGCGGGAAAATTGATCCGCACAAAGAGCGACACCAGCACAACGTGTTCGCATTGCCCACGTGTTCTTAGCCATTTTACAAATCCAAGTGTTAGAATAAATTAATTTCTAATTCGAGTAGATCAGAACCAAATGCCTCCCGTTTGCTCCATGCTTAAATTCCCGTAGCTTCTCTGTTCACCCCCCCCCCTTTTATTGAGTAAACGCCTGTACGATCACTGCCTTTCTAATCAGGCCTAAACAGAATTAATTCAAATTTTAATTGTTTTGCCTCTAGTTGTCTGATTTGAATCATAACACAGGCGCGCGTCATATCTTAATGAATTGTGTGTCTGTAGTGTCAGGGCGTGCGAGTCATTACGGAAGTGTAAATGGCTCACACATCCCGTCACAGTCTCAAGGAGTGTTAGTGGCTATGTAGCAGCCAATAATGTGTGCTTGGAGGCAGAACCCTACGTAGGAGTGGCCCAACATGAAAAACGGGCCATTCTCTGGAATGGGTGTCTGATAAGGGCACAACTGGAGCAAAACGGCGGTTGCGACCTGATAAGCAGTCTGTACATAGCATGTGGAGTTACGACAGTTACGAAAGGGGTCATGTAGTAATGAAGGCTATATAGGGCAGTACAGAAGGAAAGGTTTTCGGGCTTTTTAAAATTGTTAAATGGGTATAGGCCTGCTCCTGGGTCAAAATACAGGGTACAAGGTATAGGGACACCCAAGTGATCCATAAGAGTCGGGTACGATCATGTTATCCTCGGCAGAAGTTCGACTCCGTTCGAAATAGCGATGGGCCAGCACTGAGGGGCATAGCAGTGGGAACTGAGGTGGCCAAAACGAAAAACGTAGCAGTAGGTACCGGGACCAAGCACCTCATAGAACGATTTGTAATTGAACATCCAAAAGCTGCTTTAAATGCAAGCAAAACAAATGTCACGACTGTATTTTTTCCTTATAAGATTTAATAAAAACATGAAAAAAAAACAAAACCTTTTATTTCATTTGGTTGGTTCCTGGATAAGGCTACGGTGGTAAGCTTAGCGGTGGGTACAGATGATGTGATTGTGAAGGAGGTAGTAGATGTAGCAGTGGGGGCTGATGAGGTTAGGATGGTAAGGGTAACCGTAGATGAGGGTACCATGTATGAGGATATTCCATGCAGTCAACCGATGGAAATGGTGCCGCCACTGTCGCATCCTGTTGGGTTAGATCGGGATTCTGACAGTGATAGCAGGATGCTAGGTGGTCAAGATACGACCACGGGGTTGTTGGATGCAGAGGAGTTAGTGACTGCGCAATGCGATAGGTTGTCCAAGGAGCGGGCCGAGTGGAGTCTTAATGTGTTTGTGGGTAATGTCGCAGATGTTAGTGTGTCCGCGACAGACAGGGGCATGGTTATGAACAGTAGCCCAGATGGCAGGCGAACTGTCGTAACGCTGTGTAAGCTGCCTGCGCGAGAGCCTGCCAATAAATGACGCACAAGCACTAGACATAAGCGGTCGCGTAAGAGAGGAGAGCCAGTCGAGCAACGTTCTTGGGATTCCGGACCCCTTTTTGAACAAGGGAAGGAAACTCGGGTTCTGCAAACTGGATTGGTAGTGGTGGATAGGTGGAGGCAATTAAGGTTAATCGTGACACTAATAGAGTATAAAGCACAAGAACACCTGGCCTCATATAAACATTGATAGATGTTAAGTTTCAAATATTTTAGGAGTTGGTTAGTGAGTTGCAAGTGAGGCGATTAGAAAAGGGATTATCGAGCCTTGACATTTTGGTCATGAACAGGGTTCTGGTTTGTCTTTAAGGGTAGGCGTATGTGACTGTAGTCAGTGTGTGTGTGTTTTTTTTGGTTGTTTTCTTTCTGGATTATGGTAATAGCTGTTAAGAACATCGTAGTTCATAGAGCAAATAGGGTAGTTTATAGGTACTACTCCAAGTGCAAGTTCTATTCAATGCCAGAATAGCCGTTTTTAAAAGTAGTGTGTAAGTTGTGTTAGTTTTTAAGTAAGTAATTTTAATCGTAGTCATTTTAATTTTACCCATTATTGTAAGCAGAGTAGATGATGCAACAATGCAGTCTCTGATTATATGACAAATCCTTAGTTGGGAATGAGATTCAGGGAATCTGAGCAAATATTAAAATGTCTTGTTTATGGTTGAGTAAAAAAAAAGAAAATCAGTGTTAAGACGTTGCCATGTGCAAAGAATGGCAGCAAGCAATATGTTACATAAAAATTTTATATATTGCTCGCTTGCGATATACTGGTAAAAGTATTTGTTGTGCTACTTTTCATTAACGTTGGCATTAGTGAAGTATTCGAACCCGAGCTGAAATTAAGGTAATGATGTTTGATGCCGATCATGAGAAAGAGTCGCCGCCATTGAGGCCATGTACTCGAGACCAATCGAGACTGCGAAGTTGAGAAAACAGCCCCATGAGATGTCTTCTTGGTGAGACAGTTCCTGGTTTTTTTTTGTTAAATAGTTTTTGCCGTTAACATGGTATGCTGGACAGACTGCTTAAAGTTAGCATGATGTTGGAATGCCGCACGACTATTGGTGATTATGCCCCCAGCCCACGCGTGTAGTAAAGAGGACAGCGAATGAATACATAGTTCTCCGTCCGGTTAACTGAACTTGCTGCTGTTAAAAAGAACAATTTATTGCTTGTACTGCAAACACGTGTAGACTGAAAAGTTCTGTATATGATAAGCATGGCTGTTAATCTACAACACGCCAGGAATATTGAAGTACCAGGCATATGGGTTGCGAATTGTCTGTCACTCTATCGGGCAGGTTGGAGGAGTCGTGGGTGTGATTGGCAGTGAGGCGTTCGGAGATGCGTCGATTGAAACAAGACACTACTATTAGTTGCTGCCTTCTTCCCCCTGGTTCTTGCCCTGTGCGTGGCAATTTGCAAGCCAACAATCAGGGGAGCCTAAAATTAAAAGGAGGGCGTGACGCGTTCTGGTCAGTTGCACCTGCGCTCTTGAAAACCCTGATGTAATGAATATGCTGCTTATACACGCAGTGAAAAGCAAAAAGGAGGTACAGACGGCAACTGATATGGACCTGTCGTACTTGTCATAAGCTGGCGTGGGAGTTGCCTCTAGCTCGGTCTCGCATTCCGAGACCCTCCCCCACGTGTGGGCATTGTGCACAACTTCATCCTTGGGAATTTTAAAAAAAGGCGTGATCCCGAGTGCACGCCGACTTTGCAGGGCCATTTATGGAATGCATGTTTCTTGTGATTGTCGATGCTTATTCGAAATGGCCAGAAATTTTTCTAATGAATTCCACCACGTCAGAGTTCACCATTGCTATCTTCCGTGATCTGTTTATCCGATACGGATTACCTGATGTTTTGGTTACTGACAATGGACCGCAATTTTGATCAGAAGAATTTATATCATACGCAAAATATAATTAATTAATTAATTTATTTATTTATTTATCACAGGAGAACCCATTTGCAATTAATAATAAATAATACACCAAATTGCACAGAAATATGTAATAAAATGGAGGAAAAAAAATACCGGGTGATTCAGTCAATTTCTGACCATTTCACTCGAATGACGTGCATTAGGGATAAATAATTGAAAGAATATGAGCACCATATAGAATTTCTAAATAGTTGGAGTTTCTGTTGTTGCAACGGCGCTGCATGAAAATCGTATTGTTGAAAAATGGCGCCCGCTTTATCAACAGAGCAGAAATGCAAGGTTGTCGAATGGTATTTCGAGACAAAATCACCTGTAACCGTGCAAAGAAAGTTCCGGAAGGAGTATAAGTGTCGAGACGCACCAGGCAGGCAAGCAATCATGGATTTTGTCAAGCAATTTCGTGCCACTGGATGTGTTAAAGGCAAGAAAAAAGGCGGGAGCGAAGCTCGTGTTCGAACGGCCGAAGTTGTCGAAAATGTTCGCACAAGGTTGGTCGATTCCCCTACCAAAAAATCTGTTCGCCGCCTATCCATTGAAGAAGGGCTGTCGTATACCACGACGTGGCGAATTTTGAGAAAGGATTTACACCTGTTCCGGTATAAGATCGATGTTTATCAGGAGTTAACAGACACTGGAAGACAGAAGCGACAACAATTTGCAATGGAGTTTGGAGCAGAAATGGAAGCCAATCAGGACATTATAGACAACCTGTGGGTGTCAGATGATGCCTTCTTCCATCTGTCAGATGATGTTAATAAACACAACATTCGTTTTTGGGGTTCCCAGCACCCTCATGAGATCCATAAGTCACCTCTTCATCCACGAAATGTTATGGCTTGGTGCGCGATTTCCAAAAGAGGCATCATTGGTCCGTTCTTTTTTGAGGGCACTGTAACGTCACAGGCTTACCTTAACATGTTGGAAACCTTCTTCATCCCCGAGCTGCGAAAGGAGGCGTATACCGCTTCGACATCAATGGTTGCAACAGGATGGGGTTAGGCCTCACATCACTAATGAAGTGCTATACTTTCTCAATCAGAAATTTGGAAATTGTGTCATTTCAAACAGGTTTCCAGATCGATTCGGGGGTGGCTTACTTTGGCCCCCTATGAGTCCTGACCTAAACCCATGTGATTTTTATCTCTGGGGGTTCCTTAAAGACAATGTGTTCACTACAGCACCAAGAACCCTAGACCAGCTGCGACAAAGCATCGTCGACTGCTGCACCCTTGTGGATGCTGAAATCCTGAATAGAGTTATGAATAACTTCACCATTCGGCTGCGAGCAGTTCAAAACGTTCGTGGTGGCCACATTGAGCATATCATCAAGACTTTTCCACGGGAATAAAAACTCCGAACTGCCTAAAATATCATACTGAAATGCTAGGTTTGTAAACATTAATGGGTCAATAAATCAGAGTACTGAAATGGTCAGAAATTGACTGAATTACCCTGTATATAAAAATTAAATAAAATAAAATTAACAACACTATCAATAATAACAATAGCAATAACAACAATAAAAAAACACAATAAAAAGAAAAAATTACAATGGTGGATTTGTCTTAAAATTTATGAGTTTAAGTTTGTTTCTAGAATCAGTAAAAAAGTCAAAATTGGTAGTAAGGTAGATAGTCTTCGGACAGGTGAGTACAACAGGTGATTGTAACTCCCAGTATAATTGTTATTTATGTAAAAGGTCATGAGGGATCTAGTCTGATGATAAGGTACTCTGAGAAAGAACTGCTCAAGGAGAATAGGACAATCAATTTTATTGTTCAATAAGTCGTAGAGAAACAGCATGTCAATCCGGGCTCTACGTAAAGAAAGTGCATCAAGAGTTAATGGGCACAAATTAGTAGGGTAGATATTTGGATCTAGGTTGTAGCCAAATTTATGTGAAACATACCTTAGGAATTTATTTTGGACACTCTCCAACATATTAATATATTTTTTGTAATACGGGGACCATATGGGTGCCGCGTACATGTATTCCATTATTGGAAGGACCAGTATAAAATACAATATCTTGATTGACAACACATTTCTAACAGGATGAGAGTGTCTGATAATGGAACCTAATGCCCTATAGGACTTTTTAGAAATATTATCTATATGGCAGTTGAAAGATAGGGCAAAATCAAAAATTACTCCAAGGTCAGTAGTTTTGCTAACTCTAGTGAGAATGGTTTTGTTCATGGAGTGGTCAAAGTGAACAGTATGAAGATTTCTGTTAAAGGTAATCACTTTGCATTTTTCACTATTCAGTTGCATCATGTTTAGAGTGCACCAGTTGATAAGACCGTTAAGGCAGTATTGAAGACGTTGACAGTCTGAAATAGAGTTGACGGATGAATAAATTTTTAAATCATCAGCAAATAACAAATATTGACAATCCTCAAGGGCAATACCAATATCATTTATAAATAGTAAGAAAAGTAGAGGGCCAAGATGGGATCCTTGAGGCACTCCACTGGTGACTATAAAAAAGGCTGAAACCGTATCACCAAGTTTAACGGATAATTGTCTGCCAGTGATGAAGTTGGAGATCCATGCTAATAGGGAATCACGGACACCAAAGGCTGCTAGTTTATTACAAAGAATGGAATGGTTAACTATCAAATGCCTTCTACATGTCAGTGTATACGGCGTCAACCTTACTGTGTAGATTGAAGTTATCGATAATGAACTTTTCATAAATCATTAAATTTTGACAGCAGACCTTCCTTTAATGAAGCCATGCTGATGAGGTGTAATAATGGAATGGAAGACGGGTTGAATTTTATCGAGAACTATTGATTCAAAAAGCTTGGGGATGGCTGACTGGATTGTAACAGGGCGGTAGTTTTCTATATGTTACTTGGCACCAGATTTATGAATAGGAATAATAAATCCTTTTTTCCAAACTTCAGGAAAAAGACCTGTTGACAGCGATTTATTAAAGGTAATCAAAAGGGGAAAGCTTATATATATGTAGCACATGATCGCAGAAATGTAGGGTGGATATCATCTGGACCAGGTTTCTTGGTCATGTTAATA
>JAHWFO010097477.1:339457-357469 GCA_023313115.1 Rhysida immarginata
CAAGGGGGGGGGGGGTTCTAGAAATTTTGGCATCGACTACAAAGGTCATTTTGCGCCTTTTACACAAGTTATAACAGTACGCAGCCCGGGACAAACACAAACATCCATGCCCATGGCGGGATTGGAACCCGCGGCCAGGCAGACTCGAGGACTAGAAAGCCAACGCCCTAGCCCTCTCGGCCACCTGGCCGGCCCAACATATTCAAGGAGAGGTGGTCATATTAATGTGTCCCGACCCTGTATATCCTCTTTTAGAGAAGATATGGAATTCAACAACTCTCCCTGATGTATGGAAAAAAGAGTTTTAGTTAGTAAAACTTCCCAAAAAAGGAGACCTTGCCAACTATAATAATTGGAGAGGGATAAAACTACTTTCGACTTATAGCAAAATCCTATCTAGAATAATTCTGAGCAGAATAAGTAACTACTTCGACAGAAAACTTAGACGCGAACAAGCTGGTTTTCGTAAAATTAGGACAACTATTGACCAGATCAGTACTCGGAGGATTATCATTAAACAATTTACACAGTATCAAGAAGCTTTATATCTGCTCTTTATAGATTTTGAGAAGGCATTCGATTCTGTATAGAGAAATGCAATTTGGAATGCCATGAAAGAATATAATATTCCAGCTAAAATTATAAAATTAGTTCGAGCCGTGTATGAAGGATATACCTGTTAGGTTGAACATCAGTGAAAGCTGTCGGAGCCTATAGAAATCAAGAATGGAGTGAAACAAGGGTGTTTGCTGTCACCAAAACTTTTTTTGATGGTACTGGACAGCACGTTCAAAAAAGACGGTAAATAGAGGAAGAGGTATTCAGTGGAAAATTAATTCAAGATTAGAAGAATTCGATTTTGCAGATGATTTATGTCTACTAGCCCAGAGTTTTAAAGACAGAGACAAAATTGAATGATTTAAAAGTTGAGACAAAGAAAGTCGGATTAAAGATAAATGTCTCAAAAACAAAAGAGATGAGAATTAACTTCCGAAACCAAAATAAGATAATACCAGATAGTAGAGAAATAGAAAGAGTGGAAGAATTTACATATTTAGGTAGTGTGATACAACAAATGGAGGTACAACACAAGATAGTGAAAATTGCATAAGAAAAGCTAAAGGAGTCTTTGCCCAACTCAAGCCAGTATGGAGATCTACAGCACTGTTGATAAAAACAAAGTTAAAAATTTACAACTCCAATGCTAAATCAGTATTGTTATACGGCTGTGAATCTTGGAGAATGACTGAAAGCGATGAAAAGAAATTACAAACCTTTACTAATAGATGCTTGAGAAGAATTTTAAGAGTGAAGTGGCAAAATAGAATAAGAAATGAAGAGACATGGACAAGAACGGAACAACAACCAATGGAGGTTCAGATGAAAAGAATGAAGTGGAGATGGATAGACCATGCTGTAAGACAAGGGGGCATTGCAGCAAAGGCAATGGGATGGAATCCACAGGGAGCGAGAAGGAGAAGGAGACCCAGAGCCACATGAAGACAAACAGTGGAGAAAGAACTTGAGAGGATGGGAATAATATGGAAAGAGGCGAAGAGAGAGGCATTGGATAGATAGGGCTGGAGATCATTCATTGAGGCCCTCTGCTCCACCTAGGAGCTAATGGAATTAAGTCAAGTAAGTCATATACTGCTAATAGATGGCGTCTGGTATTTTGTTACTACAGTTGAATGGGAAGTAAAAGCAGTTGTTACCTAGGAAGCGGAGGGTGTGCTTCTTTCTTAAAAGTGCTCCCCACAATACACTACAATTCCTGTACACCCTGTAAGTGTAAAACTCTATTTCTCTATAATGCAAAAAAAATGTGCTTTTATTGATGATTAGCAGAGGACCCGGCGTTGCTGGGATAATTATACTTGCAGGTAAGCAGAACAATCTCCAGAAGTTAAATTATAAGTCCAAACTGGTTAAATAATAACCCAATCAATACAACACAGAGCGAAGCGGCTATCCATTCTAAGAAAAATACGAAAAACAGGAATTCCAGGTGATATACCGGGACTTTATTTACCTCTTGATATCCATCTTCACCACCGGGGAACATCACTGGATACTTTTGACCCAAATTTTTCGTGCCCTTGACGTAGAAGCTCTTATACCCTCCTGCTGTATTCGAAACTCCTGTTGTTCAGATGTTTCAAATACCCGTATAGATTTTTCTATTTTAGCTCCAGAATTTCTCTGACCAATACTCGTTTCTTTTTACTTTCCAGACATAAATTATTGCTGTCGTCTGGATGTTTGATAGGGAACTCGAGGGAGACACGTGTGACTCCTTTCCCTCATCAAGAGACGTAGCCTTATTTACATCTTGTAACTCCATCATCATTTTATGCTCATTATTTATAATTCTTGGAAACGAACGTTCAATCACCGCATTATCAGCATCTCAGTTTCCAAGATATTCCCATTCACACAGAATATAGTCAAAAAATTTTTTTATGAATTGTTATGGATCTGCTATGCTACCAAATAAGCTAGGTGATAACCCCAGCGTGGCTCGGACTCATTGTGTTTTTGATTACATTTTGAAATGTCTTAAAAATAAACACATGAAAACGCTTAGAATTAATACAGTAAAAATTCTTAATTAAAATTCAAAAAAAATTTTTTTTAAGGGCTCACAATGGATGGACCTCTCCAAGGATGCGACTGCTAGTCTAAATAATTTCTTACTCACGTAATCTTACTTTAGATGTACGCTTGATGTTGTTGCAATTCCCTTTCTTCTCTCGATGTCTTGAAGCAAAACTTGGCCACTCATCACTTTGTGTATCTAGCGATCACCGATTCTTCTATTTACTTGCTTACCATTTGCTCAATACAGCACGGAGCTAAAGGAGTGCTTCCTCTGTCGTCTTTCCACTCTTTCTCAAAAGTTTGCTAACTCTCCATTATCTCCAATTACTGATCATTTTTAAAGATTTTCAAGAAATTGTTAAGTACTAAGAACTCTCTTTTCTAAGAAAAGCCTGAATAACAGGAATTCTATGCATTGTTACAAATTGAAACTTATCTATATTGCACAAACTTTGCCTTGCATTGGTGGTCATGAGATATTTCTCATTAATATGCCTTGCCATAACCATGAATATTGATTTTTTATCAATAATTATTTATTTTTCGAAATCAGAGGTAGACAGTGACCTTCCTCATGGTTTGAAGGTCAAGTATGCAAAATTTCATCAAGATCGGAATAAAACTGTAGATTTGTATAAGAAACAAACCCACAAACATCCTATATATATATATATATATAGAAGATAGATATATATTTCTAGTTCATTATCACAATTGTTAATCTTGAATAAGTAAATAATATTCATGATTAGGCTTTCCAGTAGCAACCGATCACATGAAGCAGAGCCAGATCGAAGTTCGAAAAGAATGCAGCTACAGAAGTGCCATCACTAACTTGAATAAACACATTTTTATTTATTAAAAATTTTTCAGATGTTACAAAAAGGTTAGTTGTATACTACTGGAGAGACTTCATGCTATCAACATCGACAGCTATAGCAGCTTCAACTGTAAGAACAGAAGCTGTATATGTAAAATTCATATACGAGAGTGAATTTGAATAAGTTACAGTGAAGTTGTAAGCCTTATAATATATACTTTACTTAATGCAAATAAATCAGTAATTTCCTATATTAAATGTACAGTATTATAAAATAAAGGCCACAATTAAAAATTTTTTATTTAAGAGTGAAATATTTGAGACTAGGGAACAGATCCTTTCCATGGATCGACTTAAACAGTTTCTATTTATGCATAATTTTTGTAGAGCCAATTATTAATATAAATGTCAGATTTACTATGTACACCATAGCCCACTTATTACAAACTCTCTTATTACGAAATTATTCTCTGGCCTGACCCCTTCGATGTAATTTACATGTAAAATTGACCCGATAATACGAACATTTTTTTTTGAAAATACGGTTATTACGAAAAATTTTTGGTGATTTTTGGTGATTTATTTTTTTTTTTTAAATAAAATAAGAGGTTTTTTCGCGAAAATAAGGTTTCAAAATCGTAATCTCAGATTTGGAATAAATAATTTGGTCCGGCCCCCCCCCCCCCCCTCCTCCCGATAGAAGAGCGGTCGTTAAAAACCTCTCAGTTTTAAGACTAAGTACAAGATCAGCAATTTTCCATAATAAACATGTAAAAATGATCACATCCTTTATTTTTAAATAAATATTTTTAATATTACAGTTCAGAATTGTTTATTAACGTAAGAAATTAGGCAGAAATTAACTTTTTTAAGAACTTCCACTGCCATTGCTATCCCAGAAGCTATTGCCAACTATGGGGTCGGGCCACAGAACCTTAAAAAATACACAGATATTTCAGTTGGCCAAAATGTGGAAACCGGATTACGTCATCTCTATTGTAGCGCCTCTAGCGAAAGAAAGGACACGCTCGTGGGATTCCCTCAGAGATTCACTGGAAGCTATGAGTGAGTGCCAGTTAAGTATTGTTTTTCAGTGTAATTTACAAAGTTGTAGTCTGAAAAATTTCTGAGGAAGAAGGGAAAAAATGCTAGTCTCAGCATTACTTCAAAATGTTGATTTTAAATGGTTTGTTGGATGTGAACATACACTTCATTCTACGCTTATAGTGTTTGCAAGGTGTCGAATTTTTTCAGCAATAAAACTAGAATTTTTATTTATTTATTTATTTATTTATTTATTTTATTTTTAATAGCAACAATAAGCTATAGGGCTTCTTTTCATGTTGTCATATAAAAAACTCACAGAAATATAGTTTCAATATAGAATTAATCATAACATATCATAGGAATATATCAAAAAATTAATAATATATATATTTTATATAATTTTTTTTTTCTTATAACATAATAAAACTTCAATGTTTTGAAGAAGAAAAAAAAATCGCAATTCCATTATAACTTCAATCATTCGAATTACACGTGAAAATTAGTTTCTTCAGAAAACAATTGTGGCCAATGACACTTCTTAAATCAATAACAAGATTACTTGCTACGTTATTTGCTTTTTACAAAGATGTATTACTAACATGTTTCCATTGCGTGTTTTTTAATTAACAAGTCATTTGATCTATTAATTAAGTATTTCCAATTTTTACGCCTATTTCACAAGATATGTATAATACGTAAAACAGTATCCCTGTTAAGTAAATTCAAATTTGTTTTGAATTGCGGCAAACAATTAAACATTCACCTTTCAGCATATCAGACCCAGGTTGGTACAAAAGAATTTAAGAGCCACATCAAGCCTTAATAGTATAATTTCCAAATGTAAAGATTATTAATATAAATGAGAATATTAATATAAAAAAATTAACAAGAAAAACTGCAAACTTATAAAAATGCAACATGTAACTGTGATTAAAATTAAAAGAGTTTGTTCACAGGGGGAAGTAAAATAAATAGAATTTAATGGGTGGTATTTTAAAAGAAAGAACCCCATAACTAAAGAGTAAACATGGCTCGTTAAAAGACTTTTATTTTGGTTTAAAAATTGCGATATTTATTTAAAAAATACAAAAATTATGTACAAAAGAATGTTCTATACAATATGATTTAATTGAGCAATAGGCATTGCGATCTCAATTAAAAAAGAAAAAATATTTCTCAGAATAAAATAAAGAAATACTTAAATGTACGTTAAATACAGCAAAACACTGTAACGAGAAATATTAATCGCTACACTGAGTGAATTGAGATTAAATATAAAAATTGAGACAAACCAATTCCTTATAAAGAATAAGGAAAAGAAATTTCAAAATTCCCATTTAATGTCTAAAGAAAGACTGCGAAATCATAATTATTAATGGGGAATAAGATTGAAAATGTGTGCAGCATGGAGTCCCTTATGCGCGTTATTGTTGAAATAGCATTAACAGAAATTTCATTATTACCTTATGGGTAAACCCGCAAAACAATGCTGCTCGGTAAAGAATCATGGCTGCCTCGAGAACGTGAGAAATTCAATAAGAAACTAAACATCGAACGGCAGGAGCAATTTGCAGAGCATTGGAATGAAAATGATAAATGGAAGTTGAACGCCATGCTGCAGTCTGGTAAGGACGTGGAGGACCAGAAGGAGGGACGACTGGTCAAGCCAGAAGCTAGAAGTGGTCTGTCTGAAATAAAAAAAACAGTAACCACGAAAAGAACATCAACAATAGCGGGACACACATCCTCGTGATCACGAAAAATTATTCGCAAGGGACAACTAGCTGCAGACAGTGATAATCACGTGGAGATCTTTTAATTAACATTTATTAAAACAATATATACTCAACAATCACTGTCTGCAAAACAGTAAGAAAAACTTAAAGAATAGAAAAAATAGAATAATTAATTACAAATAAAATTATATCTATTTTTACATAATAAAAATCTGAGTTTTCCCGAACAAAGCCCCCTGTAATTTTCTGGAACACAAAATTAAATGACGGTCAGTTGTACAGATGTTTAGGTACTGACGTTACATATACAGGTTCAAAAAAAAAAAATTGTCTAATTTACAATAAACAAATAAACATTTATGCTTTTATTATTTCCTTTCATTTTTGCGTGCACACACAGTATGTTTTGCCTTTTTAGCAAAAGAAGACAAAAAATTTTTGGTATACCATAACTAAAATTTATATTAAACATACAATACGTTAATAAATAAAAAAAAAAATACATATCATGTAGTAAAAAAAACAATGTGGTTACTGCCTTCACGTAAGGTAAGAACAAGCCCAAAAAAAAATCTTTTTGTGATTTTAAAGCTAAAGTCATTTAACAAAAAATATTGCGTTTAGAACCCCTCTCATCCCGCGAAGTAAATAACTTTGCCATTATGAAGTTTAAAGGAACAAGATAAACTTTGTAAATACCCTCATGTAGGCCAGCAAACCAATGAGTTAAGTAATTTAATATAAATAATTACTTATCCTGCTCAGATAAGGATAACACATCCAGGAATCTGCATAAAGCAGGGGCAGGTAAAGGTTTAGTTAGTGCGTCTGCCGGCATGTCGGGGAAAGAACAGTGGGTAAGAATCACATTCTGAAGATTAATTTCTCGCGCGATGAAATTATACAATCTCAAGATGTGTCTTGTCCTACTCTTTGATTCTAATGCTCCCAGACATGCTATGGTAGACGTTGAGTCAGTATAAATGATTGTGGGGAAGGAAACAAACTCCCCTTGTCCTAACTCGGTTATGAGGTCCCAAAGACATTTCAGTGACTTTACGCATTCGTTTATAGCTATTATTTCGGCTTTGCAGCTGTTCAGGGCGACTAAACGTTGCTTCTTAGATGACCAGGTTATGGTATTTTTCCCCATTTTGATCAAAATTCCACAGTATCCTTTACTCTGTGGGGTGACACACCAGATAGCGTCAGCGAATGCGCACAAAGGACCCATAGATGGGGTGAAAACGAGTGATGTGTCGCAGGTGTGTTTAAGATAAGAAGCGATGCCCTTAAGAGCAGTCATATGCAAATGTGTAAGCGATTTAGCATATCTCGACAGCCTAGTAATTGCAAAAGCTATATCCGGCCGCGTGCAAGTCATTACATACATTAAGGAACCGAGAAGAGATTGGTAATTGGTAGAATCGACCAGTTGTGAATCCGCAGTATCGTCAAGGTTGACATGAGGGCTTAGTTTCATGGTCTTTGGTTTGATGTCTTGAAGGCCATAATCATGCAGGATTTGTTTGATATAATGTGCCTGTGACAGATGAACTGAACCGTTCACTTGTGACACATTCATACCTAGCAGATGCTTTACCACTCCTAACTCCACGAAGTCGATTTCTTGTTTCACTTTGTCCATGATGGAGGTTAGGATGGAGACATTTGTTGTTGCTGCCACGATGTCATCCACGTAGACTGTTAAGAGAATGGTGCACCCAGCATTGGTGTAGTAGAAAAAACAATCGTCTGCTCTGGATGGAGTGAATTTTAATCGGGTAAGAAGTTGACACAATTTTACGTACCAGCATCTTCCACTTTGATTGAGGCCGTAAAGTGATTTACGCAATTTGCAGACGTGATTAACTGGCGTTGATAATCCCTTGGGTGGCGATAGATATATGGTGTGGTCTATCGATGCGTGAAGATATGCACATTTGACGTCATACTGGTGTAGTGACATCCCTGTATTTGCAGCTATGGCAAACAGTAAGCGGAGGGATTCCATTCTGATGATAGGTGAGAAACTTAACTCATACTGGCTCCCGTAGACTTGTGACGAGCCGATAGCCACCAACCATGCCTTGAATCTGGACACCGAACCATCAGGATTGAATTTGATGCGATAGATCCATTTGCTCTTTAAAATTTTGACATTTGGTGGTGGAAGCTCTAAATCCCAGACATGATGAAGCATGAGTGAATTCAATTCATCTTGTATGGCCTCTTCCCATTGATGATGTTGGGGAGAAGCGAGTGCTTGTTCATAAGACTGGGATGTGATTGGTGGAGTGATTAGCAAGTCAGAGTCAGTAAAGTTCAGGATGACATAAGGCGGCACATTGTTTTTCTGCCTTTTCTTTTAATCTTTGTGAATGTCATAATACTGGTTGTGGGACTTCGACGGGTGGTTGGTTCACTGGTGATTTAGACGAACAAACTGGAGCATCTTCCATCGATGTGGTTTCTGATGGAGGTGTGACCACTAGCGTGTCCTCAGTATCAGATAGGACCTGCATTCTTGTCTCGTCTAATGTTAAAGTGGGTGAGCTTGGCGGTATGATCTGAATGATATGTGGTTCATCACGCTGTGGTGCTTCAAAGACTCGGGGTTCCATGTGAATTGGAAATACCAGAGGAACAGATGATGGATCTGATTTTCTTGTGAACTCTGGAAATACCTTAGGAAAGAAACGAACGGTATGTGCTCGTAAAAACTTGCTCTCATTGAGCGCATAAATAAGGTACCCAGGAGATGAAGCGGAGTATCCCATAAAAACACCACTTTTAGAGTGAGCGTCAAATTTTGATCGGAGCGACTTGGATGTATACCAGGCAACCGAAAGGAGCTCGATATTTGATGGTCGGTTTCTTTTTGGACCATATCTCTTCAGGGGACTTAGTTTGACCTCGTCTAGGCAAATAATTCAGATTAAATGCTGCTGTAGTCGCAGCATGGTCCCAGAATTGGTGCGGAACTTTTGACGATGCAAGAAGAACTCGAATTCCATCGCAAATGGAGCGTACGGTTCTCTCAGCAACACCATTTGACTGGGGGTTCTCAGGAACGGTGAATTGTTGAGATATGCCTTGCTTCGTACAGAACTCACCTAGCTCTGCGTTGGTGAATTCTGTTCCATTATCAGAACGTATATACGCCAGATTTTGTCCTGTAGAGCGTTGTAGCTTTAGTATCAAGTCTATTAAAGCTTTTGGCACTTCACTTTTTGTCGGAGTTGCACAAACGAAAGTTTTTCGTGAGAAATCATCGACGGCTACTAACAGGAATTTGTTTCCATGGATAGAAGTGGTAGGCATTGGCCCCACTGTATCCACGTGAAGTAGCTGTAAAGGACGTGTTGACCGTTGACCTTGTACAATGTTGTGAGGGGCGTTGCATTATCGTGCCTGAAGGCATGCAACACATGGGTGGTCATCAATTAATGGCGGCAAAACTTCAAGACCGCGCATGCTATGGTGTTTCACGGCAGCGGTGAGTTTTTTTGTTGACGGATGGCCCAATGCATTGTGAATGTCACTATAAGTGACAGCCATTGAAAGTAATGGGGGGGTCCGTTCGGGAAACTGAATGGATATTTGAGACCACGGGAAGGAATGGGAGATCCTCCTGCGCAGCGATGGTCGTGCCCTTGGGTGAAGAAATGGAATAACCAGTTGGGCCGAAAAGAAGACTGTAACCCTGCTTTGATAATTGACTCATGGAGACAAGATTAAGGCACGCGTTTGGGGCATAAAGCGCGTCACGGAGTTTTAAAACTGCTCCAGAATCTAATAACACGCTTGCCGCACCAGTACCGATGGCAGCAATCGTTTTCTTAGGGTCTGCAGTATGTATCCGCTTATGACAGCTTTGAAAAGAATCAAAGAACTGTTTTTCTTTAATTACGTGAAATGAGCTGCCCGTGTCAACTATCCAATCCTTGTTTGGAACACCAACACAGTTGGCTGCAGGTTTCTTGCTTTGTCCTTTTGTACCCGATTTGCGAGGCTTACGCTTAGGACGTGAAGTTGATGCACGAGGCATGCGCTTCGTTGATGCGGGATCCTGCGAACGAGAGGGTATCGTGGTGTGCGAAGTAGCTGGACCTGCAGTAGTGGGATAAATTTTGGACGGGCAAACCATTTTTACGTGTCCTCGGCCTCCACAATTATGGCATGTTACGTCATTTGTTCGACGGGCATTTGGATGTGGACGCGGGGAAGAAACAGAGGTGGCACACGAGTCTACACCTATTGAGGAATTTAGTGTGGTGTGGTCCTTAAAAACCACATTTAGTTGACTCAGGAAGGTTTCAATTGTCATTGATGGGTTTGATTGGACCGCGAGTCTCAATGGAGTATAAGTTGAGGGTAGACCTGTGACCATATGGTCAATCAAAATTTTATCATCCAGAACCAGGGGCACGGCTCCAGCCTGAGCACGGATTTGTAGCGCTCTTGCTACATAGGCATTCGGATTATCAGCGTCTAAGAAACGCAAGGCTGAGAGACGCCGTATTATTTCAGCCTGTGTCACTGAATCCGGCCTTCCATATCGACGCTTAATTGCTTCCCACAATGTATAGGGATTGTCATCTTGAAGCATGAAGACAATATCCTCACTCACCATACTCAGGAGGTAATGCCGTACTCTTGCCCAATCAAGGCGCATGGATGAGCTGGCTGATGCTTCTGTAGGGAGAGAGATCTTTTCTTGGACATATTTGGCTAGCCCTTTGGGTTTCGAGAAAGGTTAAAACTCGATACGTCCATTGAATATAATTGGCACTCGTGGCCTAGGGAGGGAACGACCCTCTTCAAAGTATGATTCCTCCATATTGAATTAAAATAAAAGAAAGAAACCACGAACCTCTGCTACCATATGTTCAGAGGGGGAAGCAAAATAAATAGAATTTAATGGGTGGTACTTTAAAAGAAAGAACCCCATAACTAAAGAGTAAACGTGGGTCATTAAAAGACTTTTATTTTGGTTTAAAAATTGCGATATTTATTTATTTATAAAATACAAAAATTCTGTACAAAAGAATGTTCTATATAATATGATTTAATTGAGCAATAGGCATTGCGATCTCAATTACAAAAGAAAAAAATATTTCTCGGAATAAAATAAAGAAATACTTAAATGTACGTTAAATACAGCAAAACACTGTAACGAGAAATATTAATCGCTACATTGAACGAATTGAGATTAAATATAAAAATTGAGACAGACCAATTCCTTATAAAGAATAAGGAAAAGAAATTTCAAAATTCCCATTTAATGTCTAAAGAAAGACTGCGAAATCATAATTATTAATGGGGAATAAGATTGAAAATGTGTGCAGCATGGCGTCCCTTATGCGCGTTATTGTTGAAATAGCATTAAAAGAAATTTCATTATTACCTTATGGGTAAACCCACAAAACAATGCTGCTCGGTAAAGAATCATGGCTGCCGCGAGAAAGTGAGAAATTCAATAAGAAACTAAACATCGAACCTGCCGTAATTTGCAGAGCGTTGGAATGAAAATGATAAATGGAAGTTGAACGCCATGCTGCAGTCTGGTAAGGACGTGGAGGACCAGAAGGAGGGATGACTGGTCAAGCCAGAAGCTAGAAGTGGTCTGTCTGAAATAAAAAAAACAGTAACCATGGAAAGAACATCAACAATAGTGGGATACACATCCTCGTGATCACGAAAAATTATTCGCGAGGGACAACTAGCTGCAGACAGTGATAATCACATGGAGATTTTTTAATTACATTTATTAAAACAATATATACTCAATAATCACTGTCTGCAAGACAGTAAAAAAAACTTAAAGAAGAGAAAAAATAGAATAATTAATTACAAATAAAATTATATCTATTTTTACATAATAAAAATCTGAGTTTTCCCGAACAGAGTAAATGTTAAGTTTTGCTTAAAATCTATTAAATTTATATATACATATAAGTGCTGTTTATTGTTAATTTAAGTTAATTTGACATTTAATACAAATTTTGTTGGATTTTGGCATGCAAGTTTATCTTTGTTTCCCAAATTAATAATTTTATAATAATACAGTCGAACCTCTTTAATTCGAATCTCAAGGGAATTTGAATTAAAGCGGTTTTGAATTTAAAGAGGTTTTGAATAATGGATTTTTTTCCCAAGGGAACAAAAAAAATTCGATTTCAAGAAGTTTTCGAATTAAAGATGTTCTACTGTATTTAATAATTTTTTTAATTTAATAAAATGTCTTATTCACATTTTTAAAATTATTTTTTATTAATTTTTATTGCAGTTATTACTATTTTTATGCTTTTTTTAAAGTTAGATGCAATATATTTCAATGCTTTTAGCTGATCTGTGTCCTTCCTTTCGCTAGGATCGCCACCGTCGCCTCGGTTTCCATAGGCTTCATGTAAAGTAAAATATCTGTATTTCTTAATCTGTGGTCGGGCCCTGGATAACAATGTGATCGGACGAAAACGAGAAGAGACAAAAGCGACAAATATGGATACTTTGCTTTTATAAGTTAAGCAATTTACGGTGATAATTTTTTGACTTAATAAATGGTAGAAATTTTGATAGGCGACGTCAGAAAAACTAACATCGATGTTTAATCAACAACCAAACGTATTAATTGTTAAACTGCAAAACATCAACTTTTTGTAATTTCTAAGTCCTATATTATTTGGAAATAATAAATGTCCTAGCATATTAACGTGTTCCTTCGTTACAATACATTAACATAAACAGTTATTCAATATCAACAGATAATGATTTCAAAAGGGTTTAAGAAAACGAAGTGTCTCCAGTCCCAGTACCGGTAACCGAACGGAATTTTCGCTGGATCCCGGCACTGATCCCTGATTGGCCAGTTCAGTCACGTAATGACACGGCAGCCGGGATCGGCCATTATCATCGCGTTGCCAACTTACCGATAAGAAAAACGGATACAAAATGAAAACAGAGGGCTCCATCAAAATCCTGCTGGGCCACGAATTCATTAAAGATTGGAAAAATAAATTGAGTACAAGAAAGACAAGTTCATTAAATGGCGGAAACGTGACAGGAGAAGGGTCAAGCGATTCTTCCACTACCTTCGCATCTATGGTTTGCTGGTGATGAGCTAACTCGTGATTCCACGTTCACTTTTATAACTCTTGATAGTTACTTTCTGGTATCAGTGATTTTTACCTGTGAACATAAAATCGTGACTTGTTTCTTCATGCGACTTAGACAAATGCTGATGATGATTCCTTAACGAATGTGGCGGTGAAATAGGCATTCTTTGTTGGGTATAACCAGGCTATAAAGACAATTTGTAAATAAAAAATAATTTTAATAATAACAATAAAATATTATTTCGTTTTTGTACACTTTTATTATCATAATTACTTTACTCCCCTTTAAAAAAAATAAATTCACCCGCTAAGAAATTTGTACTCCAATAAGTTTCTGTATTCAAATATTGAAAATAATTGAAAACTAAATACAATAATTCTTGCAAAGATTATGAACCCTTTTATCTGTCATGTATATAATTCAGCAAACTAGTATTACTTATTTATTTGACTTTGACAATACGTTGTAGCCTCCCCACCCCTACAATATGTAATGTGTGCACACCTACTCAAGAAGTGCAGTGTGAGAGTATGGCGCTAAGGGTTCGGGACCAAACATGTGAGATCGACTCTGAGACCGTATTTCCATATTATCATCATAACGTTTATTACACAATTCAACATGTACATAAAAATTCTATTTCAACAATGTATTGCTCAATATTTTAATCAGGGGCCCCGTCATAAGACTAATTAACATGCAACAGAGTTTTACCATATATGAACCAGGGAACAAATAAACGCCCATGCTGTACCTGTGTGTGCGATCAAAATGCTACAGAGGGCCTGATTAACCCTGAGCTTAAAGGGCATATTTGATCGGAGTAGTTTACTGGGAGATCGGTACCGCGTCCCTGAAATCTTGTGCCAGAAAGTACGCTTACCACGCACGCACCTCCTTTTTTACGCTTACCTCGTGGCGGACACAAATACCTCTCTCCCAGCAGCCCGCGGTGAGCCGCCAACATCAACAACACGATTAGCTTTACGCATTGCCCTGCCATGGAGCGGTGGCTATGAGAACTTGGCGCTCGTTTATGTTGCCTTCAAAGCAGGTCTCTCCCTCGTGGATAAATCCAACACAGGCACAAACGTGCACGGCAATGGTAAAACAAAATTCAATAGATTTTCCATTACAACGTCTTAATGAACTATTTTTCTTTCCAACACTATAAACCATGCACCACTTTAATTCACGAAGGCTGTCACTGTGCGAAATCGCTTCGCTATAAAATCGAGAGTCTGAATTCCCGCCGATGTCGACGATGGGAGGCTCGTACGCACCGCGAAAATTCTATTCTTCCTGGCGCAAGACTTTACACATGCAGCTGTTTATTAAATAGAGCATCACTCACCAGTTCTGAAGTTATCATTAATTGCAATGGTTCATAATCTGAAAGAAACTTTACCAAATACAGGTGTTTATTCGCACCCGGTCTCGATGGTGTCCCCATTCACTTAGCAGACCGACCAGCATTCCATAACCCAATCCAACGGCGTTCCAAAGTCTTGAAATTGGCGCTCCACAATACAAAAAATAAAAACAAATTAACATTCCATACCAATAAACTAATTACTCAGTAATCCTTTTAAAATCCATTACATAGTTGTAAACAAAATAAACATCTGACTTAGTGGCTAAACATTCGAAAAGCAATTCTGCCGCTCCATCATGGCGATGCGTTGCTCAGCTTAGTCGGAAATCCAAGAACAGAAAAAAAATAAATAAAAATAAAAACAACAACCTCTTTCTAACAAAGCAAAAACACAAGACGAACACATTACGACACAATACTATATACAACAACAACGACAACAATCCATACTACAACACAGACGCACTCTTCTCTGACGATCACAACAAAACAACAACAAACACTCTTCAAAATATGCACACGCAACACACACACAACAATTCTTCCTATTATAATGACAATAAATTACCATAACAAAACAATTAACCTCTATAGTGAATAACTTCAGCATTAAAAAAAAATACGCGATAATTGCCTTCTACCTCCTTCACAAACAAAATTGCCCACGCACCCCCCCCCCCCCCTCTCGTCGGACACACGTAATGAACCTTAACTAGGACGTTACAAAAATTATGAAACGAAAATAACTGAAAAATCACCGATTTCTTCACGTGACTGAATTGACCAATCAGGAATCAGTGCTGGGATCCAGCAAAATTTCTGTTTGTTACCGGTATCGGGACTGGAGAACTTCATTAAGAAAATCGAAATGAAAATTCGATGGTGCAAAAGCATCGAAAATTCGATGGCCGAAACTTTTTGAGCATCGATACTTTCGGCTACTCCATATCAGCCATGCATTAATAAATCTAATCGAGGCACACAAATAAAAAATTTTCTTAAGAAATTGAGCATTCAAACGTGCAACTTTTTTTTTTTTAGTGTATTTTCTTAAAGGATGCATGCACATACCGCATTGAATAACTTAAGATCGTTTTTCTTATCCCAAGATGATGCTTTGGATGAATTGCTAAATTACTTTTATAAATGAAACGATTATGTAAGCAAAAAATTAATTGTTAAGAGTAAACAAAACATGTAACGGGTTATTTTGTCCAAAACACAGAATAACAATAAAAGATAAATTGTCTTTCTTAAATTGTCTATTTTTTGTCTTTCTCTGATATTACGAAACTCAGATATTACGAAACGATTTTTTGTTCCTTAGGATTTCGTATTAAACGGGTTATGGTGTATATGTATGTTTTTAAGCCTGATAAAAAATTCAAGACTAAGCTGAACTTTAACTGATTCACAAAAAAATTTTTCTTCATATAAAAATATCTTTTCTCTTTTGAAACAGGTTGGTGATATTGACATTATTGAAATACAGCCATACCTCATTCAGAGAATGATCTTTAACTGGTGTTCCATTCACTTCCAATATTTTGTCTCCAATATGAAGAGACACGAGATCTGGGCTCAATTCAAGTCTGAAAGAAAATGGTTAGGCAAAGAACATGCTTTACATTTTTACATAAAGAAGGCCAAAAAAAGTCATCATGAAGATAATATTTTAAAAAATTACTTACTCTGAAATGTGCAAACCTCGTATATGACCATCTTTCAAAGAGGTTCCTTTATAATCTTCTAGAGAAACTTTGATTCCTCGCTGACCATCTGCTGTTGGAGGGATTTCGACCAGTTGTATGGAATGTGGTTGTTTAACAAAGGAGTATTTTGTCAGTGGCTGCATTTGACGCTTATAACAATAGCCACTTGATGAGGGGGGGGGGGGGGGAACAAACCATATACAATGAAGTACAGCTATAATAATATGAAAAGCATAATAAACTATCAAAATCAGTAACTAACCAATAAAGCTTAGAACGTTCCAGTAAAGCGTAAGATTCTCCATCACCAATGAAACTGCAACAATTTACACATCTGAAGCATTCAGGATGAAATTTATGATCTCCAGCCACCTTTAAAAAATAAAGACATGATGGGTTTATCATAGATAAGGGAATTCAGCAACCATGTTTTATGAGCATTTACTGTGACAAAATAACACATATGACTGACTCTTTACAAGACCATCAGGCACAGGGGAAATATCAGTTTGGATGGGGGTGTATGTGGGTACAAAGCTTAGCAATTATTATAAAAAATTATTTTATCATTTTTTTTTAAAAAATACCTTTAAAAACTAACTAAGGTTCTTCTTTAAAGGCCAATCTGATATGATTTAAATCAAATTGTTAATTAAAAGAAAATACAGTCGAACCACGTTATACATGTTTCATGGGAACGATCAAAAACCACGTATTATTCAGGATCAGAGGATTGAAAAACTGTTGTCAATTCGCTGAAAACCTCAAAAGTGTTGTGTTTCAAAATAAGCTTGAGATATGTGCATCTTTTTTATATTTATTTCTGGAAAGAATTCTGTTATTGAAGTCTGTTTACCGAACCTAATCTAACCTAACCAAATCTGGTTAGATTAGGTTATTACTAATTAACCAAATTTGATAATTAATTATGTGTAGTTGGCTGCAATCGCTTCCTTTTTAAACTCTCACTAGATTCTGCTTGCTGCCTAATTTCTCTTCATTTTAAGAAGGTAACATAGTTATATAGCGATATTAAGTGTTATTGCCAATGGTGTCCTCTTCATGGTTGATTTCCTTGCAATAAACAAAATGTCTAATTTCTGGTCCAGCATAAGATCGTTGCATCTCCTCTTCTGAAATGCAAATATGTCGATAATAAAATGAAATTTGATGAAATAAAAATGCTAAATACTAGCTAGAGGCGATATAAAACTGCCATAAATAGGAGTGTGAAAAATGGATATTCTGAATATAATTTCGACAATCAAACAGTGAAGTGTACATTTGTTCAGGTGACATGGAAGTAGTTCTTTCACAAGGTTCTCCCTTCCAGAATGAATACCACATGAAATACACTGAAATAGGCAAGAAGCCTGACTAACCCAAGATGACTTCCAACATATGAATATCATTTATCAAGGAAATTGTTTGTATACTTACTGAGAACAAATCAAAATTCGCTGCTATGGAAGAACACATGACTCTTGTTAATGCCCAATGGAACCAAGCTTGATTCACAGAACATCGTAGAATACCATATGACTAAATATAATTTCATTTAGATTGAATAGTTCCATGTTGCAGTATGAATTAATAATCGTG
>JAHWFO010097477.1:368335-392795 GCA_023313115.1 Rhysida immarginata
AAGGCCTTTAACATCTTGGACCGGATTTCATCATCACCTGCAGCATTAGGGACTTAATTGCCCATCTGACTTCTGCTTTGGTGATACTACCATGACTATTTTCTGCTCCAAGGTGCACATCATGTGCCTCAGTTGTTGCTGTCACCGGATTAAGAGATGCAAAGTACATCTTTCACCTAAGCAAAACACTCTCCTCCGTTTTCGGAAGCCTGCCATCTGAATTCTTAATAGTTTGTGATGAAAGAGACTTCTTTCCATGGAGGTGGCGCACGGTCTGCCAGAATACCTTGTTTGCCTAACCATAGTCTGCCTCCAATTTTTCCCCGAGCTTCTTCCAGGCCTTGGCTTTAGCTGTTGATGCTGTCTTTGCTACTGCTTTTCACGCTTTAGTGTACCGCACTCAACTTGAAGGTGACTTATTTGCAAGCCATAGCAAATAGGTTTCCTTCTATGCCTTGACAGCTTCTTGAACTTCACAGTTCCACCATGCAGTCCTTTCTCACCGCCCTGCGCCACACTCAGCCGCTTACGACCACAGTACAGTGCAGCAGAAGTAATCACAGCAGTTTTAAATAACTGCCACTCCTCTTCAACAGTACCATGATCACTGGGTAGTTCTTTGAAACCTGAAGATAAGTTATCATCAAAGGTCATCCTCATAGCTCTATCCCCCAATGCCTCCCATTTGATGTGCCACGTCTGTCTGGACCTAGTATTTTGCTTGCTTGGCATGGATTCAGAGAACTGCAAAGTGCAGACCACAAGGTGGTGATCAGTTGATAGTTCTGCCCCTCTCTTCACACGAGTATCCAACACTGATCGGATTAAGTCAGCTGATAAGATTACAAAATCAATCTGGTCCATTGCATCCCTGTACTAGGTACACCTATGGACATCCCTGTGCTGGAAGAAGGTGTTTGTGATGGAAAGTCCATTGTTACAACACAGATCTAACAAGTACCCTATTCACATTTAAATCAGGATCACACCTTTCCACATTTGGTCATCAGCCCCTAAGTGTGCATTGAAGTCGCCCTACCAGGATGACAGAATTTCCACTCCATGTCCTCCTAAGAGCAGCAGCAATTTCGTCTAGAAAGAGTGGGTACTCTGTGGCTGCATTCGGAGCATATGCAACGAATAGGGAGAGAGACCATTTCCCTACCTGAAGCCTCAGGAGACATGTGTCCAGTCTTCCACTTAAGGGGGTCCAATCAGCAACATAATCTGCCAGCTGGAAACTTGTGTGTATCCCCACTCCCGCTTGGAAAGTCATGTTAGGGTCGACACTTGAGTAGAAGAGCTTCCACCCTCCATCTAAGTCCACAGTTCCAGAACCCGGACGTTTCGTGGCGGTAATATCCAGTCGATATCATTTGGCCTCCTCCACTAACTCTGATTCCTTTCCTGTCATGGAGAATACGTTCCAAGTGTTTATTGACAGCACCTGATCCCATTATTGCTTTACCTGTTTCTCCTCCTGGGTAAAGGCATGCGCTGTCTCCGACCGTTTCCCCCAAGTGCATAGCAAGTGCATTGGTGGGGCTTCTCAGAGTCACTGCTCCTAGATAACAGCTGGGAGACTGTCGACTATTTTTCGAACGAGAGCCTAACTCCCGAACGCGAGTGACTTTAACCTGCGCCAAACACGATGCAGTATGAAATCTCTCATTTGTCGACATCATGAGATATATGTTTGTTTGGATACTCTTTGTCTCACTTCTCAAACATGACCTTTCTGGTAAGGGTGACCATAAATTAGCAGTGCTACAACCAGCATAGCTCACAGATTCCCTGAAGCACCCAAGCCCCTGCTCCACAATAAGGGGGCATCTACTCAGGTGGTAACAAAATCTAAATTTTCCAATTTATTACAGTTATATTTTCATAAATTGAAAGGTTGTTGTAGTAATATTTACTTCATTTTTTAAAGACCACAAAAAAAAATAAAATAAAATAAGATAAAAAAAGATTCCTCTATGTAAAAACAGAGGAAAGAGTTAATTTCATTCATAACATGCTTCTGTTCTTAGAAAATAGGAAATTGTAGTTTCCTGAAAATGTGGTAGTTAAAAATGTTATTGAAGGGTGGTTTTCTTCATCCCTGATGAACTATTGTTGCAATATATTTAATATGTGGATAATGCAAGTATTATTTAGTTTTTGTGTGATTATAAAATAATTATCATTCCATAAATTGCAAAATTTATAAAAAGAATTTAAATGTGGTTAAATAAAGAATTGTTTTTATATATTCATTTAGTACTGTTAAAACATTAATTAAAGGTAAATTCAATGGTTAAAACAACTTTGTTTAAAACAAAAAATAAAGATCTCAATAATCACTTAGCATACCGTATTTTTTCTACTATAATGCGAAAAATTTTGGCCTAAAAAAGCACCTAAATATGTGGAACAGTATTATACAAGAGTATAATATTGTGGGTGGGGTGTTTAAGCGAACTTCGGGCTGATGAAGTTCAATTGAACTTGCAGATAATATGCATCACAATGCTTTAATTATACACTATATACAGTGCGTTTCATAATTATAACGTCACCCCAAAAATGTGGGATATTGATAGTCCAGTAAATGAACTGGACTGGTATTTGGTCATTCCATTATTGTTGGGTAAAGATGGTATTATTTATGAAATGTTGTGTCATTTGATTCCATATTTAGTGATTGATAAGCAAACATCACTTTGTATCTTTTGCAAAATTATAACATCACCAAGGTTTTTACATGATTTTGGGTATAAATTATCACAAATGACATATGACCATAATTATTTAACAATGCCACGAGGAAAGCAACTCTCCAAGCGAGAAAAGGGGCAAATTGAAGCTTTCAGAAAGACTGGAAAGGGAATAAGAGCGATAGCACGTGAGGTTGGACGATCACAGAGAGTTGTTCAAAATTACCTGAAGAACCCTACTAAATATGGGACTACGAAACGAACTGTACGTCCATCAAAACTCTCTGAACGAAGTGTAACATTTCAGTAAAAGTTATTTACGTTTGTCTGACGAGAGGGGGAGGATAAGTTTCTTTTACGTGATTTTATCTGTATTTGTTGAGGAGTGGAGGGGTGTAATCGTCGTGTGTTTCAGAGCGCCGATGCACCTTTCTGTAGCGTTTTTTTTTTTGTATTGTTATAATAAAATCTTGCTTGTTATAATTAGAAAAATATGTCCCTTGTTGAGTGTTTTGTGTTTTGAGCGTGTTGTGTTGTAATGGATTTATTGTCGTTATGAGCGACTGTTGAGATCGTTCGCGAAAGCGCGCTTGGATTTGTAGTAATGAATTGTTGAGTTATTGTCGTTGTAATAGTATTGTTTCGTAATGTTCTGTGTTTGTTAGAGAAAGGTTTTTTGTTTATATGGTTTTTTTTTTTCCTTCGATTTTTCTTGAGGCAAGCGGGCGTGTCTTTCGTAGCGGTATGGTGAAAGCCATGTTCGAACGCTACGTTCACGAAGCCTAAAATGTTTATCCATTTTAGTGATGTAAAATATAATATGATGAGAAATATGGTTTATTTTGCCATTTTGGCCTTGTAATTTTTTGAAATTTTGTCCATGATTGAGCAACGCTGAAATAGAACGTATGCAACATTCTTCAAAGTTGACCCGTGATGACGCCTAATTGGAATGAAAAGTTTGTAATTACCTGATTTTTGGCACAGGAGAGATTGATTAATAAGAACAGTCGTCCGCAATTGATGATGACAACATAATTTTGGTGAGTGACTGATTTTCTTAATTTATTGCGCCCAAATGCGCAAAGACACTCTGAGAAAAGTTTTGATATCGGAGCGCCGCCGAACCTCCCGCCGATGGCACCGATTCAAAGCGAGACTCATGTTTTATGGTAGTGCTGTGCTCCGTGCAGGATTAAGAAATACCCATTAACTGTTTAACATCATCTTAGACGTTGTATTTAAAAGCGTTTTAGACGTTATACTAAGCTCTGTAAACTCTTGTTTTTAGATATTAAGAGTATGAGTGCATTCGTACAGGCGTGGGCAGTTCGCATGAGGGAGAAACGCACTGGCAAGTAGAGGGAGTCGAGCGCCAAGGTCTCCACTAGTCATAGCTCGGTTGCCCGTTTACACATGGAGCTTTGTGTGAGGGAGTCTGCTGCTCGCCGGAGGACACTAGGAGTAAGAATCGCTGTGCCCACCAAGAGGGATTACAGTACCTCCCCCCTAGCTGACCATAAAGGAGGTGCGATGCGTGTGAGAGCGTACACATTTGGGGGGCACAGTGCCTTATATGCAGATTAACGTCTCTGGTTTCATGTACCTCCCCAGCAATGCGTGAGCTGATGCCCTCTGTTGCATTTATGGCTTTCACTCATGTACAATGCTAGCTCGAAGTCTGAGTCAAGCAACGCCTCATTTTGATGCATGGTATTTAGTAATGTAGTTTATTAAGGGACCCCTGATTTTAATAATACATCGTTTATGTTAAGAATTTATTGTTATTGTTGTCAAGGAATTTGATAAATAAAGATATTGTAATGAAGTACTACACCACACTAATCGGTGTCAGGTCCCACATCAATTAGTTTGGTCCCGAACCCTTAGCACCACGGCCCTTCACCACAATTTTTGCAATTAGTTGTATCATTATCTTACACTGCGGGAGTGGCGGGTCGCTACAATATTTATTGATATTATTTAATAATACAAGACCGTGATACCAAAAGCCTTTACACTTAAATGAACATTTCAAAACGCTTAGTTGCATTTTGTCCCACTGCAGTTTTTTTTGTGTTTCATATCCATTTAAAAGGCATGAATAAATAATAAAAGTATACACATTTCAAATTGTAAAAAATAAAGAGTTTTTTTACTGTATATTCTTGCATATTCATTTTCTCGCAACAAGTCAAAAATGGGGACCACATTATACAAGAGGATAAAATTTTTACTGTTTTTTTGGACTCAGAAAGTGGAAATCGCATTATACAGATACTGGGTAGCGAAAAATGATAAAGAAGTTGGAATCGACTGGCGATTTGGCTGTCGCACCAGGAAGAGGACGGCGCAAGATAGCAGACGAAGTTGTTGAGGAAGAGGCTGTTGCAGTGGGGGACAGAGCTTCCTCTTCTCAACATTCTGCAACAAGTGCTCGAGCAACAGCACGCGGACTGTCCATCCCTGCTTCAGTGATTTGCTTATCGATTCTGGCGAGAATGATTGTTGAAGACCTGTGGCTGTGGAATATTCTATGGTCAGACGAAGCACATTTCACCCTACAAGGAGCGGTGAACATGCAGAATTGCTGCATATGGAATGCCTTCGCTCCCCCATGTCATGCATGAAAGGCCATTACATTCTGAATTCTAGACGTTGTGGCCCCCCCCCCCCCAATTCAGCGTTTGGTTCAATTTATTGGAAAAAAATTCTTGGTCATCTCCTTTACGATCTTGTTTTGTATGGCTTTATGATTAGTGTGTTGGCTCGTTATCAATTAGGAAAAATTGCCCTTGTAGAACAATGATTTACTTACTTTGTACGATTAACAATAGAAAACAAAAGTAACTATGTTTTTAAACTAACGAAATTTCATAAACTTGACCTCGTGTCGTTGCCGAGCAAGGGAAAAAACAAAAGTACAGATTGGAAAGAAGAACGGCAAGCAGCTCAGCCAAGATGGTTCGTCCTACTTCGTTCTTCTTTAGAAGTGGAAAATATTGGGAAGTGTGAAAAACGTAGAAATAAAAGAAATTGAGAGACAAAAGCTAGGTAACCTCATTTTATTTTCATATTCTTGAAAATTTGTCGTTGCTTAATACTGTTCGAAAACGTTAACCAATTTACTTGCCGAAAAGTCTTTGTTTGCAATGAGTATAAACATTTGGAACGCTGACGGACCTTTTCCGCAGCCACTGTGATGTGCCTTTCGAGCGCCTGCGTCGTCGATGCTAGTCTTGCCACTGATGATGACTGCAAAACAAGTAAAATCGGTTTCTTTATTTTGGTTTGGAGGTTAGGGCACTTTGAAATCACTATCAAGAACTTTACTTTGAAAGCTTTCGGATGGAATGCAGCCTTCGACCTACTTGTCTTTTCCCGGGGACTAGGGTGGGTGTCCCTTACTAACTTCACCCTATCTCTACCATGGTATGCATGTATTAGTGAATGATACCCTGGTAGCCCCCCCCCCCTGAATTTAGTCCTCCATGACTCCACGTCGCGATCACAGCAACTGACTGACTGGACGGCCATGCTGCGTGCCTGTCATCTGTTTTTAATTGCCGTGCTCGACAGTGCTGCCAACAGCGGGGAACAGCGCCTGCTTCGTATTCATCAGGTTTGTATCTACATCTTAGCCCAGTCTCCTGATTCGTGCATATGGTACTTTTCCTACAATATCCGCTGACCCGTTTTTTAATGAACGACCTAATATGTTGAATTAATAATGATAATAATAAAAATCTTTAAAATAGTAAAAAACTATGGAAAATGTAAAAAAATGAATTTTACTCAAATCACAAGTGCTTACAAAACGACCAAAGAACGCCATTTTGAATGTGGTCACGTGGGTAGTCAAGGCTACGAAGGCTAAGAAGGGGAGTGAGAATGAGAGTTTATGATAAAGGTCAATTATATCCAATCTAAACTACCTCGACCCAATCTTTAGAGACAATGTAAAAAACTGAATAAGACATTAGTGAGTGATCAAAAGGAAGAAAAAATAGAACTTTAAAGATTTCATTTTTACGCCTCATCGAATAGCATCACTAGAAATTAAATAATTTGAAAATCGTAGTTAATTGAGCTCTTAGTTATATTTAACATTAATAATATTTCTTTTCTTCTTTCTTTGGTCTTATCACCTGTGAGGCTTTTGTCTTTAGAAAATTTATAAACCCATCTTTAAGCAAATAAATTTTACCCTTCACAGGATCAGGAGGGACCAACCAACATTCGTGTAGTAAAAGGTCACGTCATACAATTTAAGACAACGATTAACCATAAGCTTACGAGTCTGCTTGAACGAAAACAGACAACACCTCCTAAAGATAAGGCCTGAGCGCGAAAACGTCTTACATTGTTACATCATCATCCGAAGATATGTTTAATTGCATTTCAGGGCTTATTATTGGTAGCAATGCGATTAAACGTATCTTCAGATGATGATGTAACAATGTATGACGTTTTTGCGCTCAGGCCTTATCTTTAGGAGGCGTTGAAACAGATCAGTGTGAATTGTTTGTCGCAACCCCCCCAGTTGGGCCGCTACAACGTGTATTGTGTGGCCTCACCACTGATTTTATTCTAGGCCCCTTTTTCTTTGAGGAAGTGACACAATGAGGTCCAGTAAGATGTTCTGTGACAAGTGCATGGTATTGTGAACTTTTTGCAGAGCATGTGATTCCTGCCTTGTGAGAACGAAGATGCTTGAAAACCATCGTCTTCATGCAAGATGGAACGCTTCCTCATATTGGTCGACAAATGAAAGAACTGCTTCGTGCCAATTTTGGAGATAATCGTGTGATCTCTAAAAGTTTTCCAGATACATGGCCTCCACTTTCTTCGGATTTGAACCCGTGCGATTTTAGACTGTGTATATTTGAAAGATCGGGTCTATCAAAAAAAGCGTACGGACTGTGCCTGAGCTAAAACGACATGTCTCAGACATTTTCCGGGAAACGTTTCATGCAACAATTGATCATGCTGTGCTACGCTTCCAACATGTCATTGATGCACGAGGCAGACATATTGAAAATATGCTGCTGTAACTCTCCCCACCACCGATCCTCTATTTGCATAGCCACAATGCCCCATGTTGGGAAACCATTGTGACCTCTGCCATCCATCTGATTACCAAAATTACCCCAAACAATGGCTTGCTCAGCTTCACCTATATTCCCAATAAACTATCCACCAAGTAATCAATGGCCAGAGAGAGTTGGGTTCTTAAAATAAAAAAGTATCTCGAAAGTGAATTATTTCAAATAGAAACAAACAAGCAAAGTGTTGGAATTAAAATATAAAAATCTTTATTTCAAGAAATCTGTTTATTTGGGAAAAGAGAGAAAGAAAAAGACTTAACTTCTAATGATACTCTATTAAGAAAATCAAAGTAATTAAATTTTATATATATGAAAAGAATGCAGCTGCTTAAAGATTTCTAATATCCAAAAAGAAAAATGCTTAAATCATTTTAATAAAATCTCAATTAAAATTGGTATTACAAATTATGCTCTGATAACCTCTCTGTGACTTGTCTCACCTTTACTTAATGCAAATACCAATATTTCAATGTTCAAAAATCCTTTGTTATTCACTAAGTAAGTGCTAATAAAATTAACACTTACTACAAATATTCAGCTTGTTGAAGAATTATATCCTTTATGGTATCACAACACTATTCACTTTTATCACCAAAACACTGTAGGCACTACACACAAATTTCCAACTGAAGATCACCCGCTGTACTTTGAGAGAGGAATCCGGATCAATCACTTTATGAGTCTATGGAATTCTCAAAGTGTCTAAAGTGAGTTCTACAGATACCTACACTCAATCAGAAGTAATTGATGCATGCCTTGACTAACTTTGAATGCCTTCCTGTCCCAAGCAGAACTCCTGAAGAAACTTTTCTCACTTGCAGCCCTGTAGTATTCCTCTGAGAAGTTGTTGTCTTTCTATTGCACTGCAGAATTGCCACTTACTCCATAAAACTTCTGCTTAATGTTGCTCCATAAAATTTCTCATTTCCATTTCCTTCTCACTCATATAGAATTTGCACTTTATTCACTCAGGCCAGCATTTACTTCACATACTGCTCACTCGGTTGGAGTTCAAAATAAAAATAAAACGCAAAACAGAAGAAGAGGAATCTGACAAAAGTTAGTCAGACTGAAGTTCGGTGTTTTGCTTTAAATGTAAACTTTGAATTTTCAGGTTACAAGGGCTATAAATGCTTCGGAATGGGTTCAACAGAACACCCCCTTCACACAACTATAACCGCATTATGGTTATTGGTGAGACTCCTTGAATAGCTAAATGCGAGTAGAAGGAATTATGCACAAATTTGCCACCCAAATGAATCCACAGAGTGACAACTAGTACCCTTCCCATCAATATTCGCTTGCCTCTTCTTTGTCATTCAAGCCACAGTAGGAGCTCATTGCTCCACCATCTCACTCAATGAGTAAAGAAAGCTGTCTCACACCCCCTCCTCATCTATGCTCCAATATATAACCTCGCCCATCCGGCCTCACTTTCAACACAAAAACAACAAGGAACTGAGTAAAATCCATTAAAATTGATGATCTCTCATTCTAAACTTCCCCAATCCTAAACTCGTGAAAGAATCCTCCATGTGTAAAAGCCGTTAGCATCACCTCATCAAATATGCAAAAGATCAAAATTATCCTAACTCATCTCCAAATCATATTACCACCAATAGTAAACTCATTTCCGCTTCACAATAATACCCCTCCGCCTTCAGTGACTCACCAAACCAAGTTCTATTTATCTAAATTTAGAAAATAGTCATAACTATATTATAGTCATCATGAGAAATCTTAAGAACACAATTTAGTCTATTAAGTACTTATTCATATATATAACAAACAACACATGAATCTTCACACTGAAATCAAACAAAAACCCTTCCTGGTTGTTTAAAACAATAAAACTAGTTTTAAAACCTCCATTTGTCATTTCACAGCACCACATTTTCACCTGGTGGTGAAAATTTGCACTAATTTTTTTCTTTCCAGAATTCTCTCCACCATGGTCTGAATAGCCTACATTTCAATTTGCATCACAATCGGTTCATTAGACTGGGCTCTAGAGGGCTCTGAGTAGGTGAACTTATTTTATAACCACCCTGTACAAGATATGCATTATAGTAGAATAAATATCGGAACTTCTGTAATAGCAGCACCAGTTCGACGTAACAATGTTTTATCTTTTCCATGTTCAAGCCTGGTAGTTTCTAGAAGACTGTGGTTTAGCTCATGTTGAAAATATGTTACCGGTTGCTACAAAGAAAAACGCTGGTAGAAGAAACTGTTAGTGGAACAGTGATCGACCATTTTTTCTTTTCCCCGGACGATAATGGAATTCACTGGGCAAGTGACTTGTAAAAGGCTACGACAGGTGAAACAAAATTAAAAGTTTCTCAGATCAAGGGCTTTGGAAAACACATTATCTTTAGCCGACGTTGAAATAGTTTAGTCAGCGCCTCGTAGTATTTTTTGAAATCAAAGTTGACCGACATTGAGGCCATCCAAAAGATGAGTTGGCCCTTTGTTTTGTAAACTACTTTTATACAAGTTGAATGCTTTTGCACTTTTGTTCTGTTTCATTTTACAGTTAACCTGTTCAAGGGGGTATGAAGTTTAAGTAAACTCAACTATGCAGTTTAAGTAAACTCTCGCCCAACGTGGTCAGGATAAGTCCTCTTGATAACTAAACCAAGAGAGAATAACAAACCGCTTTTCCACAAAAAAACTTTAATCCGCATGTATGTACATTTCGGCATTCTTTCAGCATGACTCTGAATGATCAGACCTTCTTTCAAGTGACTTATTTGGAGCAGAAGTGTTTACTGGGAACTAGTGTATTTCGTGACTGCTTTTGTGCCCTCACAGACAGCATGTTTAGCTAACTCGCCAGGCAACAGGAGACGAACAGCTGTCTGAACTTCACGACTGCTAATGATGGAACGCTTATTGTAATGGGTCAGGCAAGACGACTCAACGGTGATTCTTTTAAAGAGGTCGTTCACAAAACTATTCATGATACTCACGGCTTTTGAAGATATACCAGTATCAGGGTGAATCTGCTTCAAAACTTTGTAAAGGTAGATGGAATAGCTTTCATTCCTCCTCTTCTTCCTTTTTTTTGCGTCACCCTAGGGGGTAGTGTTCTTGGCAGCTTTTCCGGCTTTCTTCTCGGCCTTTCCACTTATTGCTGGCATGGTTAAATTGGAGATAGCTGGAACGTACTATACAATTCAGCTGTCGAAGTTGAATGTTCAGATGTGAGTCATGCTGAAAGAAGGGCACAGAGCGACCGAAATGTACATACATGCGGATTAAAGTTTTTTGTGAAAAGGCGGATTTTTATTCTCTCTTGGTTTAGTCATTATCTCATCCACAGGTGTTGGTAATTATTCTTTAATATTTATAAGTCCTCTTGAGTTCTTATTAGTCGTTCCTGCCTAAAGAGCGTCAAGGTAGGTACGTACCCATTCGACTGCGAGCACAAGAAGCCTGGCGGTAATATCATCAGGTTGTGACTGGGTCAGTGTGTGTTCGGTTGTTTTGTGGTTTCTATTTAATATGATCATTGTTTTCGCTGTCGTAGGTTTTATTGTATGTAGTGTTTTTTTTTTTAAGTTGGATAGGTGCGTTTTGTAGGGGTTTGTGTCCTGTGTAGTTGTTGTTATCCATTGTGGTATGAAAGGTGTTGTTCATTTGTTTGTTGTGAAGCGTGGTTTCTATTAATTAATTTCTATTATAATGTTGGATAATGGGGAAGCTGTAACAATTGCGAAAATTGTTGTTCAGCTTTTCCGAAAATTTCTGTCAATAATGGGAAAAAATGAGTGTTTTCCTTTGTTGTGAGAGCGTGTTGTTGTTGTTGTTGTGCAGTGAAGCCGCCGGAGAGAGATTTTTCGATGCGTTTTGTTCGATGCTCATATTATGCAAAAAATTATGTAAACAACAAAAAACAGTATTAAACTGGTTATTTGAACCAACGAGAGGCAGTGATGAACGAGTTTCACTGTTGGGACAGCCTTAAAAACTTCGTCAATGTTCATTCTCGTCATCATGGGACAAATGGAATGCGCGGCGTTGCTCTTTTGTCAGCAATATTGAATCGGCCGACCAAGTTAAGAAAAACATTGGTGGAATATATCTGACAATTGGTGAGATGGTTCCGATTTACCCCTTGATTAGCTTGTTACCAGTTTACTGCATGATGACTGGAATTAGTCTGGCTGCATTTTAGCCGTGTTCTTTACTCCGTGGAATCGGAGACGATATTTGGTCACGTGATCTGCGGCATTTTTCCACATTTCAAAGTTGACAAACTGCTCTTGTTTATTGTTTACGGGGAAAGCAAATATCTGTTGTATATTTGCTGGTTTAATTTTGTGGTCCAGGGAACGTTATCATTTTATTACCGAGTTCGTAATCATGTTTTTGGTGACCTAATACTATTTGTAAAGTGGTACCCAGTGCATGAGACATTTGGCATGGTCATGGGTATTAACTGGCGCTATTATTGATCACAGTATCTACAATTTGACGTGCTGGAATCACACCTTAGCAAGGTGCAGGGTACACACTGTGGATTGGTTGGGCTCTCATTTGGGGTTACTGCTCTCCTCCCCTCCCTTGTCAGAGAGACTTAGATATTAAGACAGTCATAAGGCAAGGGTAATAATAAAGGTAAGCGCGGCGCCTTCTGTGCTACCCTGTTACCAAGTAGGTGGTGAGCCTATGTTGTGATAGTGCATTCAGGAATTGCCACGTTGATGTGTTTGCGTTGTGCCCATGCACCAAACTCGTGTGCTGGCCCCCACACACTAGTAAATAAGACAGTGTAGTGTTGTTTTAGGAATTAGGAGAATTTGTACACTGGTTAGAGCAGTGATTCAGTTCAAGTTGTTTTAAAAATTAATTCCACTAGATATTTATTGTCTCTTTATGGGGCCCCAATTATTTTATGTATTATTGAGTATTATTGAGTTATGCAGATTAAAATTAATTGTTATAAACACACCTCACGCCTGTTCCTTGACTAAGTGTCATCTCCCCTGCGAGTCTAAACAACTTGCCCTAGCGCTCGGGGGTGTCTATTTTCGTTGCAGGGTCACTTAGTCGGTTCCCACCCACGTGCATGGGCTCAAGGTTTATGGGTCCCCTTCCTTACTAACCAGTCTTTCCCTCCTCCATCTTGTCCATTTCCTCTGTCTTCCTTTTTCCCGTAACCACTGTCTTTCCGCGTGGCATCTCTTTTCTCAGCTCTTAACTTTCGTCTATTCCATCGGCCATCGTCGATTGCGATATCCAGCAAAGAAGAAACGAAATTAATTCTTGAAGAGACTAAAGAATGTAGAGAAAGAACAAACCAAATGGGGCTCATCAAGAGATTCAAAGCCCACAGCTCAATATCTTAAAAATAGCAAGTAATGGAAGAAATCGATACCAAACCGGATTATCGAACTGTTTTGGTTCTTGTCAGTTAATGCAATAAATGATTTATATTGTAGTTAATATGAGTTTCCTTTACCTGGGTGACCTTACAGTAAATTATTACGGGTTATACCATTTACTTTCCTAAGAATTTTTGCCCACCCTTCATGGATTAAAATGAATTGAGATTTTAGAGGATTTTGCTAAAGCCAGTTTGTTCTAGTAATAATTCTGTGAGTTATGAATATGATGAGTTGTAATCTACTCTGAATAAAGAGAGGGGCAGATATTTTTTTGAAATAGTTGTTACGTGAATTCATTTAGCTGAGTTCCCAGATAGAGAGTAGAGTCAACACCTAGAAAGAAAGCCAAACAACTGAAACGTGATACACTGTTACATCATCATATTTCGACCATTGTTAATCGTATTTCTACCAATAATAGGCCCTAAATTTAGTCGACTTATGATGTAACAACATATGACGTTTCAGTTGTTTGTCTTTCTTTCTAGGAGGTCTTGGTAGAGTCCAGATCTAATTTAAAATTAAACCATAGAAACTTGTTTTATACGACCTCACAATGGTTCCAGAGAGGTTATCTAATCCATGCGTGAATTCAGTATCCGAGAAGAGACAGTTTGATTTTTGAGCGTTACACCATCTGGATGTGGAGCAGCAGCTTTCCAGCTATAACCAAGGGATCATTTAGTTAGAGCACATGCCAAAGGCTTTCTTGATTTCTGACGTACCGTATATACCTGTGCATAAGCCGACCTGCCGGTTTTTGGTCCCAAAAAGTGGAAAAACACCATGACCCGACCATAAGCCAAGGCAAAAAAGGAAGAAAAAAAAGCAACGCTTGAGAGGGAAAAAAATTTTTATTACAAAAAGAATAAATTTATAATAAGAAAATCATTGTGTGGGAAAACCATCAAAAGTAGTCTTTTTCATCCGACCCTCCAAAAAGTTGATAAAAATTTTCGTACATAATGCACTAATTACTGTACTCTATATTGTATATATTTGCAGACTGTGGTGTAAGATATATTAAATTTTATGTGCTAGTGCTTAGCGATAGTAGGCTATCAATGTTCAAAAGGGTAAATTTCCTTTGGGCAAAAATTGGGGTACATGTATGGTCTATAAACCTTTTAAGCCAGAATTTTAAATTTAACCCTATTGGCTAACCTAAATTTCATTCTAGTTCATTTCGGCAACCAGATTTGTAAGTGGGCAACCACACCTAATAGTTTATTTCTATCCTTGCTGTAATGACAAGGAAGATAAACCAGAATGCTTTTCTGAACAAGCACAAGTAGTGTTGCCTCCTAAATAAATTTTTGAGATTCCTTGTTTTCCCATTCCAACAATGTGACTGGTTCGTTTTAATACTGTAACAAGTTAAGGTCACCAAGGTCGCAAACTGTTGCTGCAAGTTGCCCAATCACAGTGATCATATGATTCATTTAAGTACGATTGGACGAGTATAGACCAACTTATAGCGACAATTGTAACAAATTTCATAGTTTTACCTTAGCTATAACCAGATTTCTTTCAAAAACATTTTGCAAGAAATGTGTAAAAATGCATAGAAAATAGACTGATGGGCTTGGGACCAAATTTTTTTTCGATATATCCAGGTGTTCGTTCTAACCATGTTAATTATATGTATACTGTTAAAGGGGGCTGCAGTTTTGTTTTTTCTGCCATTATTTGATGAGAAATCAGGTAGGAATAATTAGTCCTGCTGATACTGGATTTGATGAATTCTACTGTATATGCTTTTCAGCATTTAACAAGTAACGTATTAAAATATGAAATAAAATAAACCTAAATCAAACATAACATTTTTTAACTTTCTTCTCTTACCATAACGGGTCCTGTAATTACTTCACCACAATCCTGACAAGATTCTCCGAACTTAGACCAGTAGTCATTTTTACAAAACAAAAGGCCATCTTTTTCAAAATACCACGTAGATAATGAAGCATCACATACAGAACACCTACAAAGATATCCAAACCAAGAGAAAGAAATAATGAAGATGAGACATCAAAAGAGATTAAGTAATTTTAAATATCATTTCACTTATTTTAAGGTAAATTTTATGGTAATGTAAAACTATTTGAAAAGAAAGAAGTTATTCAATGTTGATAAAATTATTCAATGCTGATATAAGTTTAAATATAAATATAAAATATAAATACTGTAATCTGATAAACTGTTACGTATGAATTTAGGTATTTATATAATCCATGTTACAAAGAGTAAGCTATTTAAGATATTAAAATGAAAATGACATTCAGTTGAAATGCACTGGCTCTTCATTAACTTCACTACAATGAATTGAATACTGCATATGGATTTAATTCTTTATACATTTTATTCATAATCTCTTAGCATACTTCCAAATCAAACTCTTAATTCATAAAATTAATGAAAATTTAACCTGCATAAAAGATGACAGCATGTCTGTGAATTGTGGGAAAGCAGAAAGAGGGTAAAAAGGGACTTGGGAATCTTATACTGCAGCGCAGCAAAGATCAACTGTTTTTATCTTCAATTTACTTATACATGAAAGCCTGCAGATTGGATCTTGAGCCCTGACCTAGAAGGTGGGCCAAAAGTCTGGACCTACCTAAATAAAAATCTAAATGCTATGGATGGAATTAATAATTTCAATTGGGGATATTATCATAAAAATAATTTTTATTACATGTAATTATTTGTTAACATATTGTTGCCATTATGGCAAAAAAAAACTATTTGTGAACCAATATATTTCATTTATTTAAACCATTTTACAATAATGCATTATATACTTTTATGAAAAATGTTTTAAATATATTTCAATATGAAATTAATTACATAAAAAAAATATGACCCCCGGTTAAATCTTCTTGGTACCACAGTTCTATCCTCTGACATTCGCCGCACAGTGGAATAATTGTATCCTGTGACGCCGATTTACTGGAGGTTGCAGAAAAGTCCACAAAACGGGGGGAGGTGGTCAAATGAAGAAAATTTCATTGAAGGGAGTAGCACGTGGTAGAGACGCAATGATGCAAGCCACATTACCTCTCAATGTCTAGGGAGATTCTCTGGCGGAGAAACTCCATGGATCTTTGTGTCCTATGTAGCGATGGAAAGTCTAAAACCGAGGTCCCTTAGGAAAGAGAGGGCATTAGAGCCCCAGGAGCCGAAAGTTTCGAAGCCGATGGGGACAAAAATAAAGTTCGTAAGCAGGTCAGCGTACTTCGACGTTTTCTTGCTTTCGGCAAGATTCGCCGCAAAACGGGCCTTCTTTGAACTTCCGTCTACGTAGGAGCAGGCAAGGGTATCCACGCAGATCACGTCCCATAGTAGCATCTTCCCTGACTTCCAGATGAAGAGGGTCGCTCCATCAGGGCATTTGCCATCGCTTCGGGACAGACCGTTGGGTTCCAGTGATGATGGAATGCCTGCGGTGGTGAGGGCACGGTGTATCGCATCATTTAGACAACTATGGTGGCTTCTACGACCAAAACTGTCACAGCTGAGGGGGTGGAAAGCTAGTTTGTCAATGGTTACACCACAGCGGCAAGAGTGTGGAAAACAGATGACTGCCTAAGCGGAGACCGACGACGATACGAAGGGAGTTGTCATCAAGGAAAGTACCCAAAGCAGGGGAAGGGAGGGCATGTAGCCAATTTCCACATTCACTGGTGCTAACGGCATGAAGGCGTGCGGTTGAAATAGCATCAGATGCTTTGGTGAAGAGAGAATTTTGTGTGCGCAACGTGGAGGGCCAGCCAAGCTCGTTGTTGCCTGCGGAGACCGGGAGCTGGGAGTGGCAAATTGTCCTGCATCCATAATGATTCTGCCTCGGCAACCTGATGGATATTAGGTGGTAAGCCAGCATTTGCAGAATGGAAGAGACGATGTCACCAGCTGAGTATGAAGAAGCCAGGAAGGCTGGGAGAGAACATACTTCAGTCAGGCGGACACCCAGACCCCCCATTTTGATGGGAAATGTGGCTTGCTTCCAGGAGGTGGTGGAAAAGGCTTATGTTACATATAGACTGGAGACCGGATCTAAACATGGAATCGAGGTCCTGAAGGTACGTCTTGCATTTCCAGGATGGAGAGGAACACAAGATATAGGTAAGACGAGATGAACTAAGGGAGTGTTGTAGGGCGTAAAGAGCGTAGTGGAATTGGAGTTGGCTGATTTTGGTTATTAAGGTGCTCAAAACCAAAAGTTTTTTTCCAAAAGCGATCGGAATGACAGCGTCTGTAAGGGGAGAGCCTAAAAGGAAAACTTTGTCTTCTAATATCTTGGCATTCAGGAAGACCATAGAGAAGATGGAGAGAATAGAGCGAATGTCTTGTAAGACGACGTCTGGGCTGTCTATGAGAGTAACGTAGTCCATATACCAGATGTTCATATGGGCTTTTAGTGTGCTGGCGAGGGTATGTGCCGCAAGGCAGAAGCAGAATGGGCCAAGAGGATCGCCTTGTTGGACACCCCACGCAGAAAGGATGGTTTGTGATCCGAACAGCAGGGATGAAAGTTTGCCGTAGCATTGGAAAAGGAATGGAAACAGGTCGGGAAATTTATCAGCAACTTCTGTGAGGAAAACGTGACGGCTTGTCGTGTTGAAAGCATTGTTGAAATCAAGCTTGACCATGATGTGGGGCTGTGAAACGGAGGAGATGTAGGTGCACGTGCCATGAACTGCAATTTCTGCGCCACAACGGGTACCACAGCCTAGTTGGATAGGGCAGAAGAGTTGGTCGGCTCGTCAACGAACACGTGAGCAGAGAAGCTTGGCTACTAGGCGCCGAAGGACACTTCCTACTGCAATGGGTTGGACCCCTCCATCTTTCTTTTGTAGGGCAGTTAAGGAGGCACCGTACAGCCATGTACAGACTGAATCGGGAACATTCCAGGAAACCATAACAGAGGACAATGTGGAGAGAGCGCTGAGAAGCTTCTGGCTGACATTTCCGTTTGAATGTGCGGTCATATCAGCTAGATGTTGGGGGCGAAGAACATATGGACCGCCGGCAGAACCTAGAGGGAAGGAGAGGATTGCCTTCTGAATGTCAGAAGGAGGAAATGGCGTTAGTGAACAAGGCACGTGAGGGTGCGGGATGTCATCGAGGGGTTTAGGTGCGGCGGGATGTTTACTTTGAAGGAGAGTTAACGTGATATTATTAGAGGTGGCCGAAAACTTTTAGTGATGTGACCAAGATAGCCATGGTCTTGGAAAACATCATGTTGGATACAACTCCAAATTCTCAAATGTGATATATGAAATGAATGTGGAATTTCCTGAAAAAGACAATGGCATTGCTATTTTTTATGTGTATTTACTCATTCTTGAGTTAATGCAGTTTTCTTTCAGATTGATTACACGATAACGGTACAAACCAAAGCGGAACATATTGAAATCATTTCAAAAGGGAAGTCCAAACAAAATGAAAGTACGATTGGATATCTTTAAATTATGTTGGTAATTCCTGATGTGGCGAAATTTTCTTCAAAATATTAGATAATAATTAACAAAAACACAAAACATCACATGCAGTTGCTCACAGAGGTATTAGTGATGCAGTCTATGTTGCTTCATAAGGGCACGGCAGGATATATAGGAGAGAAGCAGCATTACATTCAGACCGTAATGCATGCGCCTGCGGGGGAGTTTCCTGGTTGCATGGAAACCCCCTGTGCTGATTTAAGGGGCACTAAATTATCCCCTTTTTTTGTTTTAGTCAAATTTTAAAATTCTAAAATATTTACAATATTAAAATTAAATTAAAATATTAAAATGGCTTCTGATATCAAAACTAAGCTAGGAACTGGTGAAATGGAACTTCTGTGAGTCGTGTCGTGACATCTTAGTATTTTTCCATTGGCAAGTTCGCTTGCAATATACCGTGTGTTTCAAAAGTTCCCGAACTGCCCCTTCTGTATGTAGGGAAAGCCTAAACTATGACAGCAGGAATAATGTTTGGCCAATGACTAAAATAAACTATGTGCTGAAATAAATTATCTAAAATCAGTTTTACATAGTGGCAAAGTTTCTCAAATGTGTTTATTTTATTTTTACATTCCCAAAGGAAACGGGACGTGTAGGTTGTACCAAAGGAGAACCATCTCTGCTCGTTCTTGCATACGGTATTTCATTTGTTTGTTTTCACGCAAAAAACGCTTTTTAAACTGTTACTGTACCGATATAAGTTTAATACAGTATACCGTAGGTTTTATAAATAAAACCTCCAGTATATTTTACTTTAACCTTTATTTCACTCTCATATTCGCGTATTTGCATTTATGTAAAATAAACAGCGGGATTCGTAACGACTGGGAGCATCCATTAATTGAAAAAAAGAGGTTGAGAGACAGTGGCTCCTGTCTACCAGCCCTTCAGTATACCTGCACAACAGTACATTATGCAGTTATCTCCTGCGTTCGGGAACTTTTGAAACACACGGTATAGCGGGCTCTCTTGCTTCAATAGTGCGCTGGCTCTATGGACACCCTGCAACATTTTTTTTTATCTTTGCCTAGTTTTAAGCTACTAATCGCAAAGGCCTGCCCATTAAATCAAACGAGCTTCTCAACTTCCGGGTTGGAACAGGAAGTTTGCTTTGTTATCATGACCTGCAGCGACCTCGGCCTAAGCTTTACATTTAAGGGTGTCCATAGCTGGCATCAGTCACTTTTTCTTGATGCAAGCATGTTGCAACCTTGAAGCACTTTGTGTTGACCCACGTGTCAAGAAGACATGTACCGCCCGCATTCGAGCTACAGCAGAGCGTACATGTTCCGTTTATGCCTGGGTCCGGCATAAGCGGGTGTGGACAAACAAAAAGAGTGGCACACGTTAAAGGAAAGGACTAACTAAGTTTAATTACCGCAAGACAGTAGCAATACAATATAACATAAAAGGATAACTGATAATGCGTATAGTGAGGCATTACTGTTTAAATGTGTTGCGCTGGCCCAATTTACCTTTGCATCTGAGGACTTGCATCTCTTGTTGGGAGGGGAAGAGAGATGGAGAGCTGCTTCTTCTTTGAGCTCAAGACCCAAGACTGCCTTCTTAGCTTCAGCATGAACCCCATTGAAAACCAGAGCAGGCGGACATATGGAAGAGGGCGTGGGAGTTATGGGCTTTGTCCACGCATTCTAGAGGACCCCTCCCGAGTGGACCAGATGGTTGCATCGGAAGTGAACAAGCAGGGGTCAATTCTCATCTCACTCATGGACTTCGTCCCTCACTTCGAAGATGCACCCGCTGGACACTCTCTAACGGGATGCTCCCTCCCTTCACTATCCCTGCTTCCCCTTTCAAACAGCAATTCACTTTTTTATGATATTTTCCCTTTTATTACTCATTCAAACAGCTCCATTCACCCTTCCCTCATCCCCCATTTCTTTGTTGATTTCTTCTCTCTCTCTCTCTCTCTCTCTCTCTCTCTCTCTCTCTCTCTCTCTTTCTCTCCCTTTTTTGTTGCTTTTATTAATCTGTTCCATTCTTCATTTATTTTTATATCTTTAAACATTATTATAAACTTACTTAAGCGAACGTTACATTCCTTCCCATCTTTTAGAAAGCTCTACCATGTGGAGCTTTCTCCACGTACCCTTTTATTTTTTTTTGGGGGGGGGGGGGTTGTCCACAAGTTTTCCTTCTTCCCGGCCTCAGAGCAAAAGGTCAACTTATCAGTATGACGGAAAAATAAATTCAAAATTTCAGCAAATGAACATTAAAACATTAAAATAAAACCTAACATATAAATTTCAAAATACTCTACAGGTGTCTACGAATTGTCTAAGTGTTTATCTCACGTTCAGTCCAAATTTGTTTTTTTACGTGAGAAAGGGTGAGGGTGAGTCACAGTGTCTTTCAAAACATACAAATCAGTTCAAATCAGTCCACGGGTTTTCACAATTTGAAAGATTTTTATTTTTTTCCACATGAGTAAGAAGCACTCGAACACAAAACACGTATCTTAACACTCAATCGTCAATTCAGACGTACCTTAACACTCTACCCTTTCTTCTTCTATTTTTTTTTTTTTTTTTTTTGCATTCAAAATCAAAGTCTATCAAAATATGTTCCTTATACTATACATAATTATTACATGTATTTGTATATCAATTATAGTGTCAAATATTTTATTATTCTCATACATACATTATATATTTCAAATTCTTACACACTACCTCAGGCTAAGCTATTTCTTCAAATAAAGATAATTTTATTATTTATACTTTATTAATTAAATACTTCATTAGATAATTTGTGATTAGATTATTTATTTAAAATCATAACTTTTAGTATACTTTATTTAAAGTTCATTCACACTTATTTATTGTATACATGCATTACTGCTGAAGGAAGTTCTGGATTTAACTAAAGTGTTCATCACCCAAAATTGTTCAATCAGTGACAGCCAGTTGAATGTTATTGGATGGTGCCATGCTGGTCTTGGAGTTTGTCTCCACCACTTAGATGCTCAGTTATGGGAAGCTCCGTTGTCTCAGGTGTTGTCAAGTGTTTCATGCAGTTATTTCATGTGAAGTCCTCCATTCGTTCACGTTGGGTCTCATCCGCGGTGTCATCTCCTTCAGTTGGATTCAGAGGAGATTCTCGTAGCATTGAATTCGCATTTTCAAGTGAATAAAGATGTCATCTGCTGATGAAATTTGTTCATCATAGTGAAAATTGTTGCGGTGAAAGGGTAACTCTATATTGTTTCACCCCTTTTTTTCTGGACGAGAATTTCTTTCCAATCAAATCTTCGTCTGCTTTTGTAGAGATAAGAGCAGAAGGTAACTAGGCCAGTCTATTACCATCACGCAAACATATAAGCAGTGAGCGCCATAAAGAACTGATCACCTATATGTGAACAATCCTCGATCCGATGCGCACATTAACATACCATGACATATCTTAAAGGAAGACCCCTTTGCTAGAACATCCAAGCGATTTTTTTTCCTTTGTATTGAACTTCGAAACCGCTCCTTTAAATTTAGGAAGTGAGAAAGTACGAGTCTTAAATGCGCTCTATATGATACACTCTCATAATTGCTTTCATAAAATGCAGCTTGCGAAACAACAAGTATATTATGCTGTAAAAGAATAAATCGCACAAAATTTATTATCGACGAAAAGAATAAAATTTATTCTAGTTACAGTCAAATCCCGTTATAACGAAGTTCAAGGGACCACCGGTTAACTTCGTTATAGCGAAAACTTCGTTACATCGAGATTGCAAATTAATTTGAGAATAAATGAAAAATAACATATTTTAAACCGAGAATATAAATTTTTTTAATGTTTTACCCTTAATTATGGCAAATACCAATCAATATTAGCCTTTTAATGTACAGTTAGGATTTCGAAATGATTTGTTGTGTACCACAGGATTAAATTAAACTGATTAAGATCGTCTCATTATTATTTTTATTTATCATTATTATTAAAATAATCTGTTATTTTTGATTGATAAGAACAGCTTTTAACAGCAACGCTATTTATAAAATCTGATAAAAATCCTAAACTCTGAAAAACACGCTCGTCTGTTTCTTTTTGTTCCTGTGCAAACCTTTGTAATTTTTCTATCATGTCTACTGCCTCCAGTGGGGAAAGGCGCTCTTTCGTCGCTTCTCGAGCCGTCTCGGATTCTTCGTCTTCTTGTTCGACATCTTCTTATTTATCCCTTCTGATACTTTCTACAATTTCCTCATCCGTAATTCCATAACTTACACAGAGGTTCTTGTCAACATTCACGTAGTCTTAAAATGAAACATTATCTGGGCCCTTTAGCAATGACGCTACAATTTCCCAGTTTTGAATAGCATCTGATTCCTCTACTTCCGGTTCGCTTTCAATTTCGTTCGTGGCTGGTGATATTAACCCTGCATGTCGCCAGCAATTAACAATCGTGCTAGCCTTCACTGTCCACCATGCACCTGTAACCATGTCAATTGCCTCGTGGATGTTAATTTTCGTATCTGTTTTTTGGTGCAAATTTAACAGAATACGATCGACCAATCATTTCTTATACTTCATCTAAAATCAAAAATAAAAATAAAATATTATTGATCTAAGGAGTTTAAATGATCTGTTTAAATTTAAATGTGGGTAGTCTCCTTTTAATGTGGAAAATCGTAAAATTAAAAATTAATAAAAACACAAAAATAAAGTCACCAATCTTGAAAAACGATGAAGAAACTTGTGAGATGGAAGAAAACTAAAACGATGCAGTCTATTGAGGAATGGATGAAGTCCTTTGAAGATGTTGATAGTAGAAATAAACTTAGTCTATTGAGGATGTAGATGAAGTCTTGTGAAGATGTTGTTGATAGTAGAAAACGATAATCTTGAAGGAAGTGTTGGTTTTAAAATACTTTAAAATTTACACACAACAACATGACCAACAACCGTATCACATTTTTAGATATAAACATTATAAAAAATGAAAATAATCTAGATTTTGAGATATATGAAAAACCAACAAAAGGTAACAACATACTACATTACTTATCACAACAACCCACACACCAAAAAATTAACACTATTAAACAATAAAAAATCTTACATTCCCGAAATATATTCCTACAAATTTAAAAAAACTTAAACTGAACCTAATAAAAAACAAATATCCAATAACATTAATAGACAAAATTTTAATAGATGCGTTTACAAACAATGCAACAAAAACTATACCAATTCAACGAGAGCAACAAAAAAGATACAAACAATACAATACAATAATAAAATTTTCCACAAACAGAAAAAAATATTAGAACAAATACCAAACATAAAAATCATACCAAAAATAACAAATAACATTACAAAAACATTAATAACCACCACCAACCTAAAAACAACAATCAATCAAAACAATAACACAAATATCGATTTCAAAGAAATATGTCAAAATAATAAAGAAAAATGGAACACCAGAAATATAATTTATCAAATACCATGTAAAAATTGTGAACATATCTACACAGGTCAAACTAAACGACAATTAGAAATACAATTAAAAGAACATGAAAGAGCACTTCACCACAAAGACAAAAACAACCATTTAGTAAATCATTGTATCAATAAAAACCACACACCAGATTGGAATAACACAAAAATCATTGGAAAAGAAGAAACTTATAAAAAAAGATTAATTAAAGAAACAATATATATCATTACAAATAACAAAAATTTAGCCAAGCCATCAATAAAGATAAGCAATAAATGGATACTACTTTTAAACAACAATTACC
>JAHWFO010097477.1:392805-440271 GCA_023313115.1 Rhysida immarginata
AAGTTTATTTCTACTATCAACAACATCTTCAAAGGACTTCATCCATTCCTCAATAGACTGCATCGTTTTAGTTTTCTTCCATCTCACAAGTTTCTTCATCGTTTTTCAAGATTGGTGACTTTATTTTTTTTGTTTTTATTAAATTTTAATTTTACGATTTTCCCCATTAAATGGAGACAACCCACATTTAAATTTAAAAATAAAAATAAAAACTCGCAGATTTAAATGCGGAAATAAAATTAACGGAAAAACAAATAATTTTAAAAACATTAATTATCTTTAACTTACCTTCACACTTTGAATTATTCCTTGATCCAAAGATTGCAGCACGACTGTACAATTCGGCGGAAAAAACAACAGTTCAATATGTTCTGTAACAGGTGGCGCGTTATGCACAGGACAATTATCGATTAACAACAAAAGTTTCCTGTTTTGTCGTGCCATCATCCCGTCGATTTTTATTAGCCAGTCGTTGAAGATCTCTTGTGTCATCCAACCAGCTTTATTATTTCCATAATCAGCTGTCAAACGATGAACATTTTTAAAGCATCGTGGATTTTTGTATTTTCCGATGATAAGCGGTTTCAGTTTTTCAGTTCCAGTTGCATTGCAGCATAACAGCACTGTTATTCGCTCTTTTGACTGTTTCCCTCCTTTGCAATTATCATCTTTACAAACTAAGGTTCGGTTCGGTAAAATATGGTAGAATAGTCCAGTTTCATAAGCATTAAACACGTCTTCTAACTTATAATTTGAAACAGTTTTTCTGAATTCTACCTCCTTCCACGCATTCACTGCATGGAGATCGACAGATCGCTCCTCCCCTGAATGACTTTCTGGGAAATGCCGTAACGTTCTTTAAAACGATTCAGCCACCCAGGACTTCCTAAACAGTCATCGTGGCCAAACAGTGTGGCAAAATTTAATGCCTTCTGGCAAATCATTGGACCACTTACAGGAATATTTTTGGATCTTGTGTCTTGGAACCACACAAATGTCGCTTTATCAATGTCTTCATGTTGTGCAGTTCTTAATTTCTTCTTCTGTGGTCCAACATCGTTTCTTTTCATTTGCTCGAGAATCTTTTCTCGATTCATTAAAATGGTGGATAACGTTGACAAGGGAATTGCATACTTTTTTTGCCACAACTGTTTTTTTTGTTCCAGCATCGACGTCTTTGATTATCTCGACTTTCACCTAAAGTGAATTGTCGTCGTTTCTTGTTGCTTTCGCCAGACATATTTTGTACAGCTAAAAAGAAATTTTAAATTTCAAGTTCATGTACAATTTTTCCCTACCGTTTTAAAATACATGTACGATGCTAGCCAAAATGGCAATTAATGAAATACGAAATGGGTTACCGTACTTACAAAGTTAGCAGTCGAGAGTCTTTTAAGTCGAAATTGAAACCAATATCGGTAAAAGTTTTCGCTACTGTTTTTGTGACTGTAGCCAGTGTGAGTTTGGTGTGGGGGGAGTTGGCCTATAGTCATATATGCCCGTTATAAAGACTGTGTATAGTTTGGGAAGCAGTAGGGGGCTTGGTGTTGAAATAATTATAGTTATAAAAGGAGGATGTAAATTGGCATCCTTTTATTCAGTTGGGTGAATTGTTTAGTTTATTTTTGCGTGGTGGTGAGCCTTAGCCCTTGACCCGTTATTACTAATGATATTTTGTTTTTAGTATGTAGGAGAATTTATCCCGATGTATGGTATTGTCAATTTGTTTGCAGTAAGCATCGTTGTCGGGAATTTTAAACATCGGAGGAGGCTGTAATAATGAAAAGAAAGGGACATGATCCTGTCTTTGTTGGTAATTAGCTTTCTGAGAAAAGCGTACGATCTCTGCGCGAGTAGAAAAACGTGTGATTATTGTGTATTGTCGGTGTAGTTCGTTGTTGGGAGACATCGCTCGCTGTCAGAAAAAAAAATAAGCGACGATCATGGAACACCGCCATAACGGAAAAACTTTCTTCCGGGCTGCGAATATAAGTGGTTTCAAATTTATCCTAATGTATCATTAGGTATTACATTCGTTTCGTTGTAAGACAGCGTTTAGCGCTGACGCGCTATTCTTATCGCCGAGGATTTGAACGTTAGAATTTCCACTAAGATAAGAAAACGTCAAGCCCATTAGATGTCATTGTGGTGAGATCTTTCTTGTTTTTTTTGGATTGATTGTGCGTAATCGTCAGGGATACCCCTTTTCCCGTCGCTGCGTTAGGAGAAAGGAACAGTGTGTTTTCGAACGTATTACTACGCGATCAGCGCTTACGGCAGCATAGCTCATCAGTAGTGGTTCCGTAGTCCGAAAAAAGAACGAATATGTACTTTTCTTAATGACATAAACTGATAGGATTAATTATTGCTAGTTATTATGGGTCTGAAATCAAACTGCCCTGTTAATGCATGTGTAGCCTCCCTATCCCCACAATGTGAAATGTGTCTACACCTACTCAAGAAGTTTAGTGTGAGAGTGTGGCGCTAAGGGTTCGGGACCAAACATGTGAGTTCGACTCTGAGACCATATTATCATCATAACATTTATTACACAATTCAACATGTACATTAAGTTCCTATTTCAACAATGTATTGCTCAATATTTTAATCAGGGGCCCCATCATAAGACTAATTAACATGCAACATAGAGTTTTACCATATATGAACCAGGGAACAAAGAAACGCCCATGCTGTACCTGTGTGTGCGATCACAATGCTACAGAGGGCCTGATTAACCCTGAGCTTAAAGGACCCAAATATCCCTGATTAACCCTGAGCTTAAAGGACCCAAATACCCTGAGCTTAAAGGCACATTTGACCGGGGTAGTTTACTGGGAGATCGGTACCGCGTCCCCGAAATCTTGTGCCAAAAAGTATGCTTACCGCGCACGCACCTCCTTTTTTACGTCTAAAAAGGGGGGAGGTACCGCAACCCCTCGTGGCGGACACAAATACCTCTCTCCCAGCAGCCCACAGTGAGCCGCCAACATCAACAACACGATGAGCTTCGTGCGCTGCCCTGCCACGGAGCGGTGGCTATGAGAACTTGGCGCTCGTTTATGTTGCCCTCAAGGCAGGCATCTCCCTCGTGCATAGATCAGACACAGGCACAAATGTGCACGGCAATGGTAAAACGAAATTCAAGAGATTTTCCATTACAACGTCTTAATGAACTATTTTTCTTTCCAACACTATAAACTATGCACCACTTTAATTCACGAAGGCTGTCACTGTGCGAAATCGCTTCGCTATAAAATCGAGAGTCTGAATTCCCGCCGATGTCGACGACGGGAGGCTCGTACGCACCGCGAAAATTCTATTCTCCCTGGCGCAGGATTTTACACATGCAGCAGTTTATTAAATAGAGTGTCACTCACCAGTTCTGAAGTCATCATCAATTGCAATTATTCATAATCCGAAATAAACTTCACCAAATACATGTGTTTATTCGCACCCGGTCTCGATGGTGTGACTTTGCCCCCTCCCACCTACTATAATGGACCCAAATACTATGTCGCTAAATGGCGAGGGGTGCTAGTCAGGGAATCGGGGCGGATATTCGAGGGAGAACAGAGACGGACAAACAAGCTAAATAACACCACATGAAACTTTTATTTCTCTTAAAATCACTGTACTAATCAGATAAATAATCTATTACTCTAGTTCAAAACACTCAGTGCACTGATGATCAAAATAAATAATAAATTCTACCATATCTCCAAACATCATCATTAACATACGAGGGTGGGCTGAAAAGTAATGCCTCCATGGCTGTAACTTTTTTATTTTTTAACCGATTTTCAAAATTCTTTTTGTATCTGATACTCGCATTTCTCCTCTATGTAATGCACTATTCACTTTTCGACATAATCCCCATCCCTTTCCACGCATTGTACCAACGTGTGACTAGTCGGGTGAACCCGTCGGAGAGGAATTCCGGGGTTGTTGTCGACACTAAGAACGAACGGCAGGTTTTACCTCGTCGCCAGAATGCAACTCATGCCTCTTAAGGTGCTCTTTCCTCTTTGGGAAGTGGTGAAAGTCGCAAGGTGCAAAGTCTTTCATTTTTGAACTGCAGTTTTTCATCTTTGAACTGTAGGCGCTGCAGCCCCCTCTGATGTGGGGCGATCATGTGCAGACGGGCGTTATCGTGCTGCAGAAGAGGATCCAAAGCTGCCATTCAATCCTCGTGTCGACGACAACCCCGGAATTCCTCTCCGACGGGTTCACCCGACTAGTCACACGTTGGTACAATGCGTGGAAAGGGATGGGGACTATGTCGAAAAGTGAATAGTGCATTACACAGAGGAGAAATGTGAGTATCAGATACAAAAATAATTTTGAAAATCAGTTAAAAAATAAAAAAGTTATAGCCATGGAGGCATTACTTTTCAGCCCAGCCTCGTATTTCCATAAAATCTCCATTGTTACACATTTAATCTCTTCTATATTAGTACTCCAAACTTAATACTGTCATTATTATATCCTTAACCGTGGGTGACCAGTATCAGCTGCGTGTGGCTAAGACAGCGGCTTGATGCGCTTTTCATACGCTCAGCCCGAGCTGCTTATCGCTAGGTGGGAGGAGCTTAATATTTAGGCTTTCCAGTTAGGGCCTGCTCCCTATATCCCATTAAAAGTAGCGTACTCTGACGCCCTGTGATTCCTTTAATTATTAAACAGAAGGGGAAACCACGGTAACCCTTCCGGGGAGACAGACATTAACGTGGACGGACCAACAGAGCTAAACTGCTCTGAGAACGGGTGATTGAGGGAAAAGTGTCCACTTGCGCGCAGCGACATCCCAAGATGCACCACACCGCTTACCCACGCTGGACTCCTCACCTATTTGCGCGCTCGGCTTTGTTAAAGCCACTGCTCCAATAATTGGCTGCCCAACACCTCTACACAACAAGATATAAATATAGTGTTGGTATAGGTATATATATAGTGTTATAGGTATATATATATAGTGTTATAGGTATATATATAGGTATATAGTGGTATAGGTATATATATAGTGTTGCTTAAGCTCAATACTATATCTTAAAATAAGCATAGATACAGTCGATCTTTTTTAACAGTCAATAATCTCTACAACTGTTCTTGCGCTCGCCGAAGTTTAACGCGTCCACCACTACACACTAGAAAGACCCTGTGGGACGAACTCACTCGCCAGGCACATGGCGCACACACTATTCAGGCACGGAATGCTGTTCCTCATTATGACTCTTAAGACGATTACAAATTAAAACGGTCTTACCAAGATGTCATCTTTATGGCTGCTGTCCTTGATTTATTACGATACCACTGTGAAGAATCATCGGGCTGACGCCGACCGCAAACGACGGGGCTGATGAGGTATGGCGGCCGAACGCAGAGCGCGAGACTCCATCAAAAACACAAGACGAGTGTTCGCTTGCAACACAGCAAAAGAAAAACAACACTGATATTAAACAGCACTTCATTTACTTTTTAACTCAACATCAATTTACTACTCATGCAGTAAATGATTAATAACCCAATAAGCAGTTTCATTGAGGCTAATGTTCGATTAGCGCAAACAAAAGGGAAACGACTTCCACTCATGATCTCCGGCTTCCAACCCACAACTCCGAACATCAACACGCTCACATAAAAAAAAAAACTTTAATCTTTTTACACACTGTCAAAAACAAAAACTTTTATCTACTAACGACAATGCCTCATTAAGAGACAATATTCTAGTCTTAAACATACTTTAAGACGACAATACTCACTCTTTACAACAATTGCGAATGCTGCTACGTCGCCAAAGCGCGACAGCAATCGCTATAACAACGATACTTAAAAAAAAAACAATATTGAAATGAATAAATAAACACAAGACTTAAACGGACCAAATTAACCAGACAATACTACACAGATACAACGAACCACACACAATGAGCCTTTTGCCCGCTCACGAGATTTCCGGTATTACGTCATCCCCTCTGCGACTGAAATCGAGGCTGGAATGAAGAAAATTCCAGGATCTGTAAGAAGTGAAGTGGTATCACGGTTTTCTTATACTTTATGGTTCAATTTTGTGCAAACTTTTTGTGCTTTGGCCTCTATAACAATTGCATTTCATAAAATACAAAATTGCTATCATCACATATCATCACATACTAAATAAAAAAAATGAAATGTTTTTAATTTAGTGGTAACAAGTCTTTTTGTGTTTAAATAAAGACCAATTTAGTTTAAACTTAAAATGTTCAATTATAATTAAAGAAAAATAAAAAAAGTAAAAAGCACTTTATGTTAACATAATATACAGGGAGAGTCAAAAGTCGTTGGACACCTTCCTATCTTGGATACCAATGTAGTTACGCAAATTCCAATACAGGGGAAATAAGAACCTTAACTAGGACGTTACACATGTAAATATAGAGGGGAAAAAGTACGAGCACGTGTTCCCTGCTGACGCTTCGATATCAGACTATGATTATTGTAACGAGGTTGCAGCATAAGCGCTACGTTCTAACGAAGGTACACGAGGAGGTGGCTGTTGGGCGTCATTAACAGTTGAATTCAAATTAGCTGGAGTTACAGCCTTTCTCCCCAAGGTTTTATTCACTCTACTTTAACGCGGTTGAAGTGCGTGATTGGGCGATATAAAAAAAAAGAAAGGTGTGACACGTTCTTCACTTTCTCGTGTCACCTGTGGAGACAAAAAGTAGTGCCTGGAAAAGGGAAGGGCGGTACATATTAAGGCTCTTGGAAATTAAATGTCAGCAAGGAGCATCAGCTCATGCACTGGTTGCAATATGTTATGCTAAGGTGTTGTTTTAACGTACCTATATGTTGGTTTTGTAAGCCAGTCAAGTGTAGCATTCTGATATGACTGTATTGGGATTAGTTGCCCCGGGGGCCCTATTAGTCTGAACTAGATAAAGCTTAGTGTTTTAAAGTTTAAATTGCGTGTTGAATTAAAGTGGCCGGCTTGTTGGCCGAGAGCGCTGAGGCACAAGTCTTATCGCTCTCGCAACCAGGAAGTCGCGGGTTCGAATCCCGCTTGGGGCATGGATGTTTGTGTTTGTCCTTTATTATAGAAACCCCGTGTTGGGCTCTGGCCTGTTGGGGGACAACCCGCGGGCTGTTTAAATATTAAGTTTAACTGGGATTTTAAAAATATTGATTTTGAAATATATTACCTGTAATGATATTTGTATGGAGTGTGTTTCTAGGGCTTTGTTAATGATTAGGTTTATATGCCTATTTACATAATAATATGCAAATACTTGTGTTATGAATAAATTATTACTAAACAGTACTATGTTGTGTTCCCTGTTAGTTACTAGCAGCTTTACTAAAAGTTCACAAACCCACACCCCACTTCGTGTGGAGTCGATAGTGTCGAGGCCTAAGGGCACCTCCCACGCAGGTGGGCGTGCACATTTTAAAAAGATACCGATTTATATTAAGTACTGTACATATCATGTGTAATTATAAAAAGAAAATTAAGAAATATCAAATGCTAGCCAAAACGGCAATAAATGAAATACGAAATGGGTTACCCTACTTACAAAGTTAGCAGTCGAGAGTCTTAGGTCAAAATTGAAACCAATATCGGTACAAGTTTTCGCTACTGTTTTAAAAAGATACCGATTTATATTAAGTACCGTACATACAGGTGTAATTATAAAAAGAAAATTAAGAAATATCAAATGCTATTAAAAAAAAAATGGCCGAAATGGCAGTTGGTGATGCAGAATGGGTACTTACGGAATGTATTTGCCTTAGCAGTCGTTGATTGCCACGGAGTGTAGAGATGTAGAGATTCATCGACTGATTGCCATGGAGTGTAGAGATGTAGAGATTCATCGATTGATTGCCACAGAGTGTAGAGATTCATCGATTGATTTTCACAGAGTGTAGAGATGTAGAGATTTGAAATTGAAACTGACTGCCAAGCGAAAGCGGCCCTTTTATATCCTCCATCACTGCGATGCTGCACCAACGGGCGACGAGTATTCTGATTAGAGGAGACCAATAGCGACCGCAGCACCCTCTTTTGGTGAAGGTGGAAACTATTCCAGTTGATCAGCGATCACGACGGCGATAACACAAGAAGCCAAGTGGCCTCTCTCTGGTGTAGGACAAAATGCAACTTCGAAATAAAATTACGTTATAATGAAATTGAAACGTTGTGGGGACCAAAACTTTGCTTCGTTACAGTGAAAACTTCGTTATAAAGATTTCGCTATAGCAGGATCATAATAGTATTAAGTTAATAGGATTTTTGCCGGGACCACAGAAAAACTTCGTTATAGTGAAAACTTCGTTACACTGGTATTCGTTGTAACGGGATTTGACTGTATGTGCATAGCTAAGAACACTAATTTCTTCCGACGCAAAAAAATGACGCATTCTACCTATAACCACTTTCAAATTCTTTAGTTGAAAACAAACAGAAAAGGAAAATTGCTTACCTATTCCTAAATAACCTTGAAATATTTTAGTTGGTGCGAACACCTATTTTTAGGAGGCAATAAAATATATTCGCTTAGGGAAACTAAAATAAATTATTCCTATAGAAATATCATATATCCAAGCCACGTCACACATTGAAGGGCAATAATATCCTGCTTCCTTAAAATTTTACAAACAGGCAAGCTCTTACGTTAGTCAAATTCAAATGGCTCAAACAATTGCATACTAACCACAACATCTCACACAAATGATTCGAATTTTTCTCTCACAAACAGTCCGAACAAAGGATATGTATGTTTGCGATTCCCCATAGTGTTCGCTTCAGCTTCTGCTAGAGACTGTACTGTTAATGTGATATTGGATTGTCCTCTGCCAGATTCAGAGTCCCTAAAAAATGCGTGTGTCCTAGGTGAAATTCCCAGCGGACCTCTACTCCTATGATTGTAATTATGTTATGGCGCACGTGCAGAAGATCCCTCTTGTCCCACTGACGTGTCTACCCCTCTAGAAGGGAGAGTCTGCTCCTCTCCGGGCCTCATCGATGCTCTAGGCGCGTTATCTATGTTTGGCTGAGGCTGCGATGGGACCTCTTCTCGCATGGCTCGCGGGAAAAGAATTTCTTCCTCAACCCAACGAGGGGGTTGGGTTTCACGCTGGCTGACCTCCTTGATGCGACAACTCTCTATTGCGATGTTCCTCCACACCCTCTTCCCTCAGATTTGCGGAACCCAGCATAGGTTTTAAGCGATTTGCATGTACTAATAATTTCTTTCCAGTCTGCATATTTTTAATTATAAAATTTACAGTGGAGAGCTGAGTGAGGATTTCATATGGTCCTTCGAAATTTGCATGCAACTTTTTAGACAGCCCTGGTTTTATTTGCGCAATAGCCAAATAAACTGGATCCCCAACCTTAAATTATAGGGTTTGTGCCTTCTATCATGGAAGAACTTTCTTTTATTCGCTTGCTCTTCAGTTACTCTCAAAGCTGTTTGATACGCATTCTGATGTCTTAGTTTCACCTCACTGCTAAAGTTCTGATCTGAGTCGTAGGAAATCTTTTGTGGTGCTGTTAAAATATCAAAAGGTATTGACGGTTCCCTGCCAAAAAAGAGGTAAAAAGGTGTCTCCCCTGTGGATTCATGCTCGGTCTTGTTATATGCAAAAATTGAAAATGATAAAAACAAATCCCAATTTGTCTGATCATTATTTACGAAGTGTTTCAGGATGCTGATCAGTGATTTGTTAAAACATTCCGTAATCCCGTTTCCTGCGGGGTGGTAAGCGGTTGTAAATAGTTTCTTCACGCCCAAAATCGAATACATTTCCCTCAGAGGGCAGAGGTGAAATTCGCACCCCTGTCCGTCAATATCTGCACAGGTATGCTATAGCGGTTAAAAATGGTATGAACCAATGCCTTCGCTATTGTATCGGCCTTTTGATCTCGTAATGCAACGGCTTCACAAAAAAGAGAAAAATGGTCCACTAACACAAGGATGTATTTATTGCCATTCATTGTCGTAGTCAGTGCCGAGGGCATCCATGCTCACGTGTTGGAAAGGCCTCTCTGCCGTTGGAAATTTTACAGAAGCTGCTCTTTACGCTTGTTGGGAGGTGCCCTTCGCTGACAACTGTTGCTAACATCTTTATGCATTGTCGGCCAGTAGAATTGTTTGCTTATCTTTTTCTTCATTTTTTTTTTTTTTGCTTTCAAATGCCCGCTCGTCAGGACGTCATGAAAAATGCGTAGTATATGCCCTATAAATACAGTTGGCACAACCAATCGTTCCCATGACTCCCTTCCCGATTGTGCCATCATTATCTAGGAAAAAATCTTCGATTTTCCCAGACCTGGAGGTAAATATTATTTTATCTTTCTTACCGCATTCTATGTGCTCTATTATTTTCTTCCACTCATCTTCCTTCCTTTGCTCTATTGCTACATGCTTGCGAGAGACAATAGGAGAATAATCTGCGACATTATTAACTGCTATGCGGCTCAAAACATCAGCATTTGCATTATGTCTCCCTACTTTGTGAATTATATCAAACTGATATTGTTGAAGGGCCAGCCCCCATTTTGCTAGCCTGGAGGATGAATCCTTCATCTTGAACATCCCAACCAAAGGCTGATGGTCGCTGTAAACGGTGAAATGTCTAGCGTATAGATAGACACGAAAATGTTTAACTGCCCAGACAATGGCTAAGGCTTCGCGTTCAATTGTTGAATATTTGATCTCATTCTTTTTCAGCAACCTGTGATAGCACTGCCTCTACTGCTGTGCCGCTAGCATCTGTAGAAAGGATAAGTTCCCGTTCGAAATCAGGGCTCTTTAATAAGGGTGCTGAAATAAGCTTATTTTTTTAAAGCCTGGAACGCCCTCTCTGTGTCGTTGGTCCATTCAAATTTCACGTCCTTACAAGTGAGATCTGACAGAGGTTTTGAAATCTTTCCAAATGATTCGATATGCCGTCTATAGTAGCCTGCAAGCCCTAGGAATGCCCGAAAGTCCTTTACATTAGAGGGCCTGGGGAAATCCTTTACAACCTTGATTTTTCCTGGATTGGGTAAGATGCCATCCCTTGACACAATATGTCCTAAAAATTTAACTTGTTTTTTCAGAAACTGGCATTTTTGGGGTCTCAGTTTTAAATTAACCTCCCTCAATCTATTAAATAAAAATCCAGATGATTCAAGTATTCAACAAATGTCTTACTGAAGACAATATAGTCGTCCAGGGTTCCATGACAATTCAGAACATGATATTTCAGAACATGACAATTCAGAATATCACTAATCAGAACTATGACATATCAGAACTGTCACAATTCAGAACAATGACATATGAGAACATAGATAAAACAGAACAATGACGAATCAGAACTGTCACAATTCAGAACTCTGACGAAACAGAATGTAAATTTATTCATATGTATGGTCTTAATTATTTATTAAATTTTATTTATTTATTTATTTATTTATTTATTTATTTATTTATTTACTTACTTACTTGTGAAATACCTTGAATTTAATCATGAAAATATGGACTATGACAAAATACAAAATTAATCACTGCAGATTGGCCATTCGACGTAAAAATCTCAATTTGTCAATGGCAATGTTTATAAATTCCCAACTATTTTTATGGAAAAGTTCTTACCAGGTAACTCTATAGTTTTAAAATTTTAAGTAAAAAGGCTGCTAGCTGGAGAGTTTGCATAGTCTATGATGGGTCACATTTGATTCACAAGTTTGTGTGTTTTCAGGAGACAGTAGAGCCTCGGAAGACACAGGTTGCTTGGTACTAACTGACTCTTTTTTTTTGGTCCTCGAATAAAAATTTACATGATGACACACATTGATTAACTTTGCTTATCCACTTTTGTAAAGGGTTTTTGCTAATTATTTGGTAAGGACCATCTTTCAAAAATTCTGCAACCCATTTCTGGTAATTACTTTTATTCATAATTACAATGTTATTGCTTTTGTCATTCTTAATGAAATAGCAGTATCTAGCTTTAAGTTACGGATACATTCATAATGCTTCTATCAATGGTGCAGGGAGGTTATTTGAGCTTAATTGTGTGATGACTGCTTTTTACATAACAATTTATGGTCGTTATTCTCCTGCTGGTTTAAAAAACTAGAGCCTTTTATGATTGTAGCAAACATGAATTTCAGATCATTATTCGAATTAGGTGGTGTGAACTTAAAGCCTTTTTTCGGTAAAGTGATTTCATTCGAATTGTGACTGTGAGTCAGTGTAAGGTTTTGTTTGGTGGGGGAGGTGCTCCCATGTGTAAGTATGAATCATGTGTGTGTGTGTGCGCTCTATTGATTTTGTTCACGATTGGTTAGTTCGTTTGTTTTTTATTTGTGGTTGTGTGTGGCCGATTTAAGAGTGTGTATGTGGTGCTTAGTGTATTTTATAGTGAGAATTTGTGGTTTTAGTTTTCGTAATTGTTGTTGGAGATTTTAATTATTCTTCGCTGCAACAATGTCTCAGCAAGAGAGGCTGGGCTTTGTTGTAGCGGGGAGAAATTCTTCGAAAACTGTGACGTTTAAAAAGTGTGCTTTGTTATTGTTAAGCTTGTGTTCTTCCAAAAAAAGCAATGGTAAGGGACGGACGTGGGTGTAAGATCGCTGAGGTGAGCGGTTGGAAGGAGGCGCCCGTAGCAGTATGTTCCACGGATGGCGCTTAAGCTAACCCCGATGTCATCAAGAGCATTAATAAATTATAGGTTCATTGGTAGTGTATTGATCGTTTGTATTTGAGGTAAACATCCGTACATGCCGTTTGAAGTAGTTTATTATCTGCAAAGTTGAAAAGAGATCGTATGATTCGAATGGCAGACCAAATCAACGTAGATGCTCTTTTGTTGTCTGGAGTCAGCGAAGTTAAGAAAACATCCTGCCTTCAAAACTGGTGAGATCGTTTATTGTTTGTAATGTTCAACGGGAACTTTTAGTCGTGAGTAATAAACAGTTACAAGTCAAGTACAATACTCGACAAAAGAATTAGTACTCTAATTTGCGATAATTTTCGCTGAGTGACTATAGCACATTTGAGCGAGAATAGCAAAAACTTGTTTTTTTGGACGCTCTTTTAAGAAATGCTTTTCAAAACTCACTACTTCTTAGTGAGCGATGTAACAATTGATTGTGTAGAACATAAAATAGATTGTGGCTTAAGTACTTTAAATTAAACTAGAGTGTGATCTAAGTATTTAATGCTAGATAAGCTCCGTATTAAAGGTAACGCTGAGCTCATATAAGTGGTTCCAAGCAGCGCTGTTTATAATCAGAGGTATGGGCTATAGCGGGTGCACGAAATAGTCATCCACCCCATTATTGATAATAGAGGGTACAAGAGTCCAAGAGAGTTGTACAGTTTTGAAGAATTTCAGGGTTATCGTATCCCTCCCTTATTGATAAAAGGGATACACGACGCTTGCTCGCGTCGATTAAGTTGGGGACTCATAATTTAATTCAGCCAGAGTGAATGACTGGTACGCCTGAGCCATATGTAATGAACGACAGCGGGACACTTATGTTTGCAATACGTTTGATGATTAATGTGTTCTATGAGGTTATTTAAACAATTAGTTGTGTTGTTAAGATATAGTTTCATGCTATTGAGAGTTTAATTATTTGTTGTCAGTCATTTTGTTAGGGGCCCCATTGTTGTTGTAAATTATTTATTGTTTAATAATAATAATAATAATAATAATAATAATAATAATATGCTTTTGAATATGTTTCCAATTAATTATCTAAGTAATTAAAAGTTATTATTCACCTGAGACACACTGAGTAATTTTTTGACCCCAAACGAGTCAACCCTCCCGTGCCGACACGTGCGAGGGTTTAGATTTGCCCCGAGGCCCAATTAAGGTCACGCCCCCACGCGTGGGTGGCACAGAATCAAGGCTACCATTTGATTTACTGAAAACATTATTCAGTGGTTGACATGGTTCAGATCAAGTAATCGAATTTTTTAACCAAAGAAATTTTCGTTTGGTATCTTTTGGTTTTTGCTTTCTGCCAGTTGACCATGTGTACCTTATGCAGGTTTTGGTCAAACAAAAGACGGGATGTAGAGAGTTGCTTAAAAACACATGCAAATAGTAAGTAAATAAATAAATAAATAAAATAATTAAATGCTATAATATTTAATGCTTTGGTGATTCTTCTATCCTCTCCTCAGCTCCCCTTTAATAATGTTATTAAACAAGGTTCTGATTAGTCATAGTTCTGAATTGTGACAGTTCTGATTAGTCATTGTTCTGTTTTATCTATGTTCTAATATGTCATTGTTCTGAATTGTAACAGTTCTGATTTGGCATAGTTCTGATTTATCAGCGTTCTGATTAGTGATGTTCTGAATTGTCATGTTCTGTTTTGTCATGTTCTGAATTGTCATGTTCTGTTTTGTCATGTTCTGAATTGTCCGGTTACCGTCGTCCAGAAGTTTAGACAGAAGTCTCCTTTTACTCCCCGCATCATGAAATCCGCCACCCTTTGCCAAACCAAGGGAGAGTTTTTCAGTTTTACTCACCATAGGCAATCTTTTATAACAATACTGCCCATTAACGGTACTAAATGCAGTCTTTTCCTTATCCTTTATTTCTAGTTGGTGGAAACCCTGAGCCATATCAACTACAGAAAAATATTCTGCACTTCCCATCTGAGCCAGGCTCTCTGATACTAAAGGAAGAGGATATGCGTCAGTTTTTGTGATACGATTTAGTTTCCTAAAATCAACAACAAATCTATAACTGCTGTCTTTCTTTTTCATTAGTAGAGCTGGTGCTGACCATGGCGACATAGATGATTCAATTAGGCCACACTGTAACATATTATTTATTAATTCATCCATAATTCCTCGCTGCGGCTGACAAATGGGGGGGGGGGGGGGTGATCTCCAGTATTTATCTCGTGCCGCGCCAGAGTACAGTGACCCACATCAAACTCGTTTTTTGCAAATACTTCATTTTTACATAATATTTGACTCAGATGTTGTTTCTCTGTTTCAGGTAGATGCAATAATTCGTATAATCTTAAGAATTCCTGCCTGTTTAATTCTTGCGCTATGCCTTCCTCTACAATGTTTATCCTTTCTCCCTGATCCCTTTCTATTCCAATAATTCTTCCTGCAACTTTCCCTTTATTAATTTTCAATAGTTCTCCTGAAAAATTTAATATCCTAATTGGTACATCCAATAAGTTGGCTCCTATTAAACCGAGAGTTCTCAAATCTAAAGCTTCCACTATACCTAATTGTCCTCTTTTGCATTTTCCCAAAACTTTGCCTTCACATAACATTTCTGAGTAGGGAAGAACAGTGTGTGTCTTTGTTATACAAACAAGAACATCTTCCATGTATTCAACTACCGAAGATACTTGACGGAAAGCACCCTGTGAAGAATAGTTTCCTTTGAAAGGAATTCTATTTTTCCCATCATACATATGTTTACCTCGGAAGTCTATTACGAATCCATGCTGTCCTAGGTTAAACCTGGTCGCTTATCCCATGCATAGGTATCATTCTATTTCATAATCGCGCTTCCCAAAATTTAATTGCAGTTTAAATGTTCCTGATGTTGAGAAGGCATGGCCCATAACACCCATTAAATTCAGATCTGGTTTATTAATCTCTGTAATCGGGAATTGCCTCTCCCTTAATTTTTCTATCACCTCTTTCCCAATTAGACTTACACTTGAACCTGTGTCAACCAAGAAGTTAATTCCGATATCATTTGCATATCCTGTCACTAACAATTCCTTCCACCTGTTAGATTCCAGTTAGAAAGAATTCCTTCATTCATTACTGTGTTGAAATTGATTGATCTCTTTAGTCCGCCAACTGAATTCCCTTCTATGAAAACCCCGATTGTTATCTAACTTGTTTTTTTTCAATGGGGAAACTGAAATGTTCTGAGGTAGATTCTGCCCCTCTCTGCCTAAGTTCGAGAAGGGCCGCTTATCCCGATTTTTGCTCTCTGTGTCTGGAAACCTCCCCTCTACATTGGAGCTCTGTTATTGTTCCCAGAAGCATAATTTCCACTGGTTCTGACAGTGTGACCAACCTGCCTACATCAAAAACACTCTCTTGTATTAACCCTTCCCATTCGACATTCCCTTCGGACATGCCCGTACTTTCCGCAATTAAGGCATACTATTGCTCTCCGTGCTTCATGTGCCTCTTCCCCTTACGTCTCCTCGGCGCTTGTTCCTCTCGTCCTCCCAACCTAGCTCAGGCATCCTCCTTTGCAATACATTTTTTATCTAACATGCCATTCTTAGTTTCTCTTACTTCTAACCTCAGCAGCGCTATTTCGTCTCTTAACACTTGCATGGTTGCTGCATCGACCCCGCCATCTTTCCTTGTCTCCTCACTTTCCCCTGCAACTGTGTTCACATCAAAATTCCTTTTACGAATTCGACCTTCCTTTTGTTCCTCTTCTTCAGCGAAAAGGAGGGCATCCTTTAGTGTAGCTGGGTTCCTAAGCAATACATATCTTTGAACAGGCATACTTAACCCTGATAGAAACTGTTCTTTCATTTTATCCTCCAAAAGTTGTTTAGCGAATCTACGTTTTAATTCAGCCTCCGCATCATTGCCTTGTACCATTATCGCAGTTTTCCTACCCAAACACTGCAGACGAGTAGCATACTGGTGTACCGATTCTCCCCTTTCTTGCTTACAGAGCTGAAATTCGCACTCATTTTTCCCTTTAACCTCCTCGAAAACCGTTCAATAAATTTCCTTTTAAAGTCCTGATAATCTGTTACATTACAAATGCTTTCATCCTCTCTCATGAAAAACTGCGTATTTCCCCTCATTCTTATCTTAGCTACGCCAAGTTTAAATTCATCGCTCCATTGCCCGCATTCCGCTACCTCATCGAAAGCCTAAAATATTCAACGATATTCTCCGAGCCATCATAGTGAGGAATCTCACTTGCTAATGAGACCATCTGTGCCATTCTTATTCTCCTCCACAAGTAAAAGATTTACTGAAATCTTTTATCTCTCTCGCTGGTCTTTAAACTAATTCTCTAACCAACTGCGCCAATTTCGATTCATTTAAAGTCTCCATGTGTTATTGCTTCTTTGTTAACATAACACTGTTTGCTTCTCATATATCCTTTCGGCTGCGCCATCTGTACTGCCCGCGTTCAAGCTATAGCAGAGCGTACACGTTCCTGTTTATGCCCAGGTCCGGCCATGAGTGGGTGTGGACAAAGAAATAGAGTGGCACAAGTTAAAAGAAAGGACTAACTAAGTTTAATTAAAGCCCTCCATCTCTCTTCCCCTCCCAACAAGAGATGCAAGTCCTCAGATGCAAAGGTAAACTGGGCCAGGGCGACGCACTTAAACAGTAATGCCTCACTATACGCATTATCATTTATCCGTTTATGTTATTTTGTATTGCTACTGTCTTGCGGTAATTAAACTTAGTTAGTCCTTTCTTTTAATGTGTGCCACTCTTTTTCTATGTCCACACCCGTTCATGGCCGGACCTGGGCAAAAATGGGAACATGTACGCTCTGCTGTAGCTCGAACGCGGGCGGTACAGACAGGTCATCTAGAAAAATGAGATCCATAAAGAAACTATCGGGAAACGAAGGGCAAAAGCGAAAGACTGCAAATGAACAAACCAGAAATGAACTTCGGAATAGCATGGCCAAACTTTTAAAGATTAACCCTGAGACCACGCCAGCTCAAAAGTAAGTAACACATTTTTATGAAGATCAAGATTTTTTGATAAACAGCAGAATCTCCAGAGAGAGACGAGCTCATGCCGGAATATGGATTGCGGCCTGATCTTGGAAAGATTGATCGAAATGAACTCGTCTTCAAGCCAAGACAAAATATTTCACATCGTCAAAAATCACGTCAAAGGATTTCAAGTTCCCATTGAGTGAACAGTATGGGAAGCTGAGAAGCTTCCAGTATCACTATCTTGAAAACAACGACTGGATGGCTGTTCACCTCATCTGGACGCTGCATTTTGTTTGCTATGCTTCCTCTTCGCTCCCATGTTTGGACAGTACAAAAGGTTTATCGATCCATACAGATGCTGGAGTAAAGTGTTCAGTGACAAACTCTCATAAAGTAATGCACACCCACATTGACTGTGTTGAGAAGTTAGAAAGCTTCACTATGATTATGGAAGAAGAGAGCACATCTATTTTGCAACTGCTTGACAAAAAATGTGCTGAAATATTTGCCAAAAACATGTCCATCATGAATGCAATTGTTGGTGCAATCAAGGTCTGTGGGCGCCAAAATATCGCATTAAGAAGTCACAGGGACTCTGATATGCCAAGGCCAAGGGATGAAGAAAAATGTAGTGGATAGAGCAGCACCAATTGTGTCAACAAGGGCAACTTCATAGCCATCCTAGGGTATAGAGCCGAAGGTGACGTGATTTTGCAAAAGCATCTTCAACACGCTCCCAAAAATGCCAAGTACACGGGGCATAGCGTTCAAAACGAGATCATCAGAATTTGCAGAAGACTCATATTAAAGAAGATAGTGTCTGAAGTAGACTTTTTTTCTGTTATAGCAGATGAGACTACTGACTGTAGCAACAAGGAACAGCTTTCATTAAACATTGGATATGTGGACAGGGACAACAACATTCAGGAAAGATTCATTGGATTTCTCGAATGCACTGACAGAGTGACCGGAAAGGCTCTGGCAAGATTGACAATTACCGGACTTGAAAAGGCTGGGTTGGATTGTGAGAACTTGAGAGGTCAGGATACGATGGGCCGCATCTATGGCTGGGACTACAAATGGTGTAGCAGCACGAATTCGCAATGAATATCCTAAAGCGGTGTACACACATTGCTCCACCCATGTTTTGAATCTAGTAATTGCAAAAGCATGCTCCCTTCCTTTCGTAAAAAATTTGTTTGGCTCATTGGATAAAGTTTATATGTTCTTTGAACGGCATCCAAAACAACAGCAGCTATTGGAAAAGCAAATAGAAAATGTGTGTCCCGACAGTTCTCACCACAAGCTCAAGTCTCTGTGCCAAATGAGATGGATTGTTCGACATGAAGCCCTGGAACTCATGCTAGAGCTCTATGAGGATGTCATCTCGTGCTTCAAGCATGTATGCAGTCCCCATGATAGAAATAAAGAATGGACTTCAGATGCGATCTCTGATGCCAAGTCACTAAGCCTAAATCTTAGCACCTTTGAAACAATCGTCACTCTTGTCGTTGTTCAAAGGACGTTCGCTGAACATCGTCAGAGCTTGCAAATTTATAGAAGTTGTTAAAAGTACCATATGCAACATCAGAGAAAACGTCGACACTTTTCACGCAAGATGGTTTAGCAAAGCTGCGAAGATTGCCCAGCAGATTGACGTGGACGTTAAGTGTCCAAGAGTAGCTTCAGCCAAGCACCAAATCTATCGACAAAATGCTCCTGCAGAATCAGCTGAAGAGTATTACCGACGCAATCTAACCATTCCTTTTCTGGACAGTGTTCTTGCTGAAATGGAGAGTACATTTTCCGAAGTCCATTCTAAGTGATAGCAAGCACTCGTTCCTTCGGCCGTCATCAGTGATGAAGATGCTGATCAAGCAAGCCTGGATGGGATTTTGGACGTATATGGGGTGATTTGCTATCACCAAGATGTCTGTCATCCGAAGTTCTACTTTGGTGAGAACACTGGAAACGACAGGAAAACAAAAACGAGGAGATACCATCAACCCTGCTTACGTCTCTACCTCATGCAACCACATCCCACAGGGTGTCTAGAGAGTTTCTGAAAGTCAATTTAGTGACTTTTTGGGGATCTCTTAAAAAAATTTCATGACCTAATTTAATTATTTTTAATGTCAAAAAAATTTTTTTAAGAATTTTCCCCAAACTGGAGTGAGCAGATCTTTTCCATGACCAAATTTTAATTCTGCGACTCGGAATTTTCGTGACCCATTTTCTAATTTTGCTACTTTTTCGTGACTTTCGTGACCATTTTCCAATTTCGTGACCTGTAGACACCCTGTCCCAGTTTCCGAATACATGTATTAGAATAATATTGAAGATCTTGTGCAGTCTTCCAGTCACATCTTGCGAAGCTGAAAGATCATTCAGCACCTTGAGAAGATTTAAAACCTATCTCAGGTCACAAATGATCGAGGATAGATTAAACGGCTTGGCGATGAACAACCACAGAGATATCAAAATACCTTCTGAAGAAATCATAAAAGTTTTTGTCTGATCAAACAAGAGGAAGATGGAGTTGGAGGACTTTAGTCACAGATTAGATTAATTATTGTTGTATAGCTTTAAAATAAATGATGGTGTTTCTGTTTGTATTTACGGGTACAGAGCTCCTTTTATTTTTAACAAATAAAGTAGTATATATCTTAAATTAAAAGCTAATTTAAATAAGAACGGTATGCGTAATATCACAAATCCAAAAATAACATTATAATTACAATATGGTTTAGTTATACTGAGTGGAAAGGGTGCAATTTTTAGCTGGGAAACCACCATGTAAAAATCCTGCAGGCGCTACTGAGTGCATTAATAATTTAACCAATCTTCCTATACATATATGATGAAATTGAATCTATAAATTGTCGTTGCTGATGATTTCTTCATCAGTGAAAGGAATATAGGTCTCTGGTTCAAACATGTAGATTTGTATTAAACTTTATTCTGCCATTTGTATACAGCTTTTCACCAGCACAGCTACAATAAGGAAAATGACCGTTGTGATCAGACTTCAGTTGAATGCATCGTCAGCACACTTACTTCTCTCTCTGTGTACATCAAAGAGTGCCTACTAAATTTCCAATTTTCATAGTTCAATATAAATTATACCTCTCAGATACAATTTAAGATTGCTAAATTTTAAACACAAATCATATCTGGCCGGACTTCCCCTTTAATGGCTGATGGACAATGACCGATATTCTTGCCACTTTTAAGTAATACCATACTAACAGAGCACCCATTACTATATAGGAGGAAGATGACAGTCCTTACATTTCCTATGCAATTGGGTCGAGCATCTGGTATAGCAATGCCCTCTGACGGATGGAGGGAATAAATGATTAAATAACCTCACAATAACAAGAAATAAAGCATGTCTGATATCAAAATCATTAATGACTTGTATATAATTATAGTAAATTCTGAATATGCATGAAAAATCATTAAATTGTGATTCCTTAGTATTGCTTCTAGCAGTGAAATTGGTAGAGACTGTGCACTACAATAACAGGAGAACAGAGTTTCCAACTAGTTTTGCCATTTATTCCGGGCTTTATCAAGCATACACACTAGAGGCTTCACAGAAATATGGTACACTGGAAATAATGTGATTGGATAAAATACAACGTATGGCATGGCAAAGTCAATGAATGAGTAATAAAGTCTGGGTCTAATGACTGGAAAAACGGTAAGAGAATGGCTACAATAGAGGGATAGAAAATGGCTACAATAAAGGGACAGAAACACACAAACTGGATGAAAACAGAAAAACAATGATTGGATAACAAATTACATACTAATAAAGAATATAATAAATGTAAAAGACATAAATGAATCAAGAACAATTGATATATAAAAACGACAAGTACCGTATTTATTCATGTATAATGCGACCCCTTGTTTTTATGTCCAAAAAAGGGTAAATATTGTATCCTCGTATATAATGCGACCCAACATTTTACAAAAGACATACCGATAGTTATAACACAAATCTGAAGTCAACATTTTTTAATAACTAAATAAATATCAATAATACAAAAAAAAGACATAATTTTATACACATTACATATCAAAAACCTTCTAAATCCGAATCATCGTCAGACTCGCCAAATAATTCCTTCCAGGTTTCTTCATCTAAAGGTTCATCTGTATCCCAGGTAGATCCTTCTTCCTCATGCCAGTTTGTATCAGAAGTGGCATTTTCTTCATCCCATAGCAGGTCATCTTCAGTGCCATCCAGACTGTTACTAATGCCAGTCTTTAAAAAACTCCGGGATACCATTGTTTCTGGAAGTGATTCCCAACTTTCTTTCACCCATTTGGCAACTATAGATAGTTCTGGTTTTTTTAGATTTCCACCTTTTGTCTTCTGAACATTGTCTGAGGACATCCAAGAGGACATCAAAGTGCTTTCTTACTGCATCTTTAAAAGGTTTATTAAGGACTACATCACGTTTACCTTCACGTTTTCACGCTTTTCGATCTTTTCTAAAATGGCGGATATGAAAACGAATATTGTAACAAAATGGTGGATGTGCAGGCATTGACCAAACTTTTTAAATTTTTACTCCCGTATATAATGTGACCCCCCCCCCCCATTTTTGACCCGCTTTGTGGTATAAAATTTTTCGCATTATACACAAATAAATACGATAAATGATAAACAAATTAATAAAAATATTACAGTAAATCTGAGACAGAGTTAAGAATAGGAAAAATTTCGAAATGGGTTTGACAATTAAGGGGGAGATCTGGTGAGGACTTCTGGGCTTTAAAAATTTCTATAGATTCCAGAATTGTAGTCTTGAATGGGTCCTTACAAAAATGGAAAATGGACATCACTTCTTCGTGTTTCTTTGGTGCGTGTCCAGTAATGGCGAGGTGATTAGCATAATGTGATTTGTCATCTTTCTTTTTGTAAGAGGCCATCTGATGTTTAAAATGGACGGTGAAGTTGCGGGATGACAAACCAATATAAAACTTGTCACAAAATCTACAGTTTAAACGATATACCCCGGAACGGGAAAAGTTAATGGAGTTAGTACAGATGGGAGGATTTAAGGTATGTAAACAAAAAGTTTAACTCTTCTGCAGTGATCGATTTGTGGTATATTAAATATTTTGTGGATATTTATTTTTTTTATAATTTAAGATCGAAGGTAACGGAGGCAGATTTTCCTTTATATTTAAGTATAAACACAAGAAACTTTATTTATGACAAAATTCAACAAAAGGAGATAACTTATTCAAATACATGATTTTAAGATAAGGTAAAACTTTTAGGCAGAGTCAATGTTCTCCTTTGTTAGGAACCCACGTGGTCTAACAACCCAGCATTAACAATTCACTATCTCAAGGTTTAAAACCTCAGTAATCAAACCGCTCGTAATTTAAAGCTGAACATCTTATAGTCAAACCAATCCCAAATGGCAATAAGCAGACAGTGTTTAGGTTACGGCGAACAGGCTAGGTAATCAATTATGTCTAAGGGGTACTTACAGCCGGGAGTGACACATATTTCCTCGTGGCTTGAATCTATGGCGATATTTTCTGTACTTGAATGGCGGTCTCTCGAACTTGCATTCACACTGGTGTTTCCTCTCAGTCCAACCAAATCATGACCAGGACTAATCATTCAATTTCAGGCGCTGCATGTTGTCGTTGATATCGAAGAAAAGGCCGAGAAAAAAAACAAAAAAAACAATCACGCAATCTCGCTTGCGCTCCAGTCCAACCGCCTTCTCTCTCTCCCTTCTCCCAGCATGCCCCAGACAGGAATTCCTCTTTCTCTTCGCTTCCGATCTAAGGTCACTACATTTCCAGATAGGCTAAGCAACCCCCCTAGTGGCCTATTTCACCAACACTGCCTATTTGCACATCAGTTCACTATAAGACACTCAAAAGGAAAAAAAATAATAAACAAAATACAAAATCCATTATTATATAATGGTGACGATGTCACAACTCCCCCTCAAAGACATAAGACGAATATGCAGTTAAGTGTTAGTCATATTTTTCATAATGCTGCCATTATTGGGATCCATTCTGCATTAGCTTGTAGCCCATCCGAGGTAGATCACGTAGGGCATACCTTCTCTGGCCTGTTGCTCGGTCACTCTCGTTGATTGGCTGTTGCTGGTCGTGACTCTCTCTTTGAGATCTTGAATTTACTCCTCCTATGTATGTGTTGTCATCATCATCATCATCATCATCATCCTCGTCCTCCTCACTTGCTCGTGAGAGTTTTGGTAGACCTCTCCTCCTGCAATGATCACCCCTCAAACCAAAATCACCATACCCCGCCTTCAGCCTATCCACATGCACTGTCTGCCTATCTTTGGAATTAATATTTTCAATTGTATAATTCACTTCATTTAATCGTTTTATGATACGGTACGGGCCACCATATTTAAAACTGAATTTGTTCTTCCCTCTACTCTTTAACAATAGGAGAACCCTGTCCCCTTCCATAAAATTTCTCACCTTTCTACCTATATTTCGTTTCCTTACCCGTTTCCCTCTGTTTTCATCACTTTGAACCTTAGCTATCCGTCTGGCTACCTCCATCCTCCTTACCAAGTCAGATTTGTATTTGTCTATATCAAGTCCTTCCTCCTCCTGGCCCCCTAACGTCCACAGAGTTTTAGGGTCACAACCGTATAGCAAAAATGCTGGAGTTTCTTTTGTGCTAGAATTATATGTGGTGCGGATGCTAAAGAGAGCCATCTCAAGCATTTCATCCCATATACCTGGCCTTCCATCACAAAGACGCCGCAAGGTTTCAATAATGTACTGATTGAGACGCTCAGCCAAACCATTAGCATTAGGGCGATATGCCGTCGTACATATATGAGTTATCCCAAGATTACCTTTTTTAATACTTCTGACATGAAGTTCGCCCCTCTATCTGAAATCAGTTCGTTAGGTATACCGTACCTACATATTATTTTATTAATAAGAATCTCTGCCACAGTTTCCGCCTTTTGATTCTTCATAGGGACTGCCTCCGGGAATCGAGTCAGAGTATCCACAAATACCAATATATATTTATTTCCATTGCTAGTCTCTGACACTGGACCTATTATGTCCATCGAAAATTTCTCAAAGGGTCGACTCGCTGTTATTCTCGATTGAAACGGTGCGGGTCCCTTTTGCAGCCTACTTCGTTGGCAAACCTCACATGCTCTTATGTATTTTCCAACATCTTTAATCAAAGACGGCCAAAAATATTTTTCTTTGATTGCATCAACAGTCTTATTTACACCCCTGTGGGCTGCTAACTTATTGTCGTGCGCCATCTCAATAATTTTTATTATCATGTCTTCCCCCACGCACAACTTGTCCCGCTCACCTCGAGCTCTATGATCCTTATCCTTGTAGGTTTGATAACTACACCAAAATAGGAGATTCCCCTTCATAAAAAATTTTCCCTTTGACCTATGGCCTGTTTGGAACTTCTTTCCCTTCTCTATCCTCTTAATTACCTGGGCAAAGTATGGGTCGCTTTCTTGAGCACGTTTCAGCTCTGAAGTTAAGTTGTCTGAAACCAATGATATAACCCCAAAACAATCCCTCATGCTAGGTCTAGAAAGAAAATCGGCAACCACGTTTCTTTCCCCTTGAATGTGATCAATGATCAGGTCATATTCCTGTAATTCCAGAGACCAACGCAAAAGGAGCTGATTCATTGGTCCCAAATTCGCCAGGAATTTCAGTGGTTTGTGATCCGATAATAACTTTATCGGAAAACCCAGCACCATATGACGGAACTTCCTCAGGGCCAATACCATTGCCAGAAGCTCTTTCTCAATAACGCTATAATGAGATTGGGCGCCTTTAAGCTTTGCACTGAAAAACGCTATTGGCCTCATCCCCTCTACAGTTTGTTGCTCACCCACTGCCTCACCTGAAGCATCAGTATGAAGCATAAATTCTTTAGTATAATCAGGGGCAGTCAATATTGGTGGACTACTTAGAGCCATCTGTACCTTATCAAAGGCTGCCTGACACTCAGCAGACCATATGAACTTTTCGCCTTTCTTAGTTAAATTCGTAAGAGGGATTAAAATCCCTGATAAGTTCTCTATAAATGGCCTGTAGAAATTCACTGCCCCCACCAGGGATCTAACCTGCTTCACGTTACAAGGAGGACGCAACTCTCTGATAGCCTTAACATTCTCTGGGTCAGGCTCCAGGCCTTTGTTAGAAACCACATGCCCTAAATATGTAACAGTCGGCAAAGCAAACCTACATTTGGATGGCTTCATTATTATATTTCTACTCTTGAATATATGAAAAATCCACCTTAATATCTCCAGATACTCGTCCATAGTCTTGGAGTATATCAGTACATCGTCCTGGAAGACATACACTCCCTGGGCCAGGCGCTCATACAGTAGGTCTGTCATAAACGCCTGAAAGGTGTGCACGGAGTTCTTTGCACCCTGAGGCATACGTGTTAGCTGATATTTACCCCAGGGTGTAGTGAACGCAAAACATTTTCTCAAATCGGGTGAGATCGGCAGCTGATAAAACCCAGAATTTAGATCCAAAACGCTAAAATAGTTATAATCATGCAAGTCTTGCAACAAATCGTGGATCCTCGGCATTGGAAAATCCAGTGCCGTAGTTGCATTATTTACCTTGCGAAGATCCAAGGTAACCCTGATATCACCATCTCCTTTTTTGACGACATGGAGAGGAGAGTTCCATCTGGAACGACTGGGTTCTATAATACCCGCCGCCAGATACTTCTGGATTTTTTCCTTAAGAGCAGACAGGTGGATTCTGGGGATTTGGTATTGGCGTACAAATACTGGCTTTGCCTGGTCAATCTCAAATGATACTTGAATATCAGTTATCCCTGACAGCATCTCCACCTCATCGGCGAAACTGTCCCCAAATTCGACCAACATCCCATTAAGCTCGTCCCTGTGATGATCTGCTATATCCCCTTTTATCATATTATCAAAAATAGCATTGTTTGCCAAAACAATTTCTCTGTTCTCGCCATCCCTGAGTTCAAAGCTTACTTCCCCTAAAATATCTCCCCCCAGGATACCCACGTAAGATCTCCTTGGTAAGAGGAGCACCAGAAATTTCCTATGGTAAAAGGTATTATTGCCAACCTTGATGTCCATCTGAACGGCCTTTGTCACCCGCCTCTCATCGTTAATACCCACCAGAACTACATCCTCAGATACCCAAATTACCCTATCACCTAAGCTGTTTGCGAACTCCTCCTCAATAATAGATATCTGGCTCCCCGTGTCTATTAGCATGGGAATAGTAGTGCCGGAAACCTCTATGTCCAATTGAAACAAACCACCCTCCCCCTTATAGGCCCTTACGAGATTTGCCTGTAAGCTTGTTTGCCGGGGTGTCCCGATTGACGCCCCGGCCCTTACCCGTTTAAAGGGCACTGACTGGCATGCCCAAGCTCCTGGCATGACCAGCAATGTGGCCCTTTGTCGCGTCTCTCTCTTTGTTTCTGCCCTATTTTGCTCTCCCTGCTATCTTGCTGGCTCAGTGCTGACAACAGCTCCTGTTGTTTCAACATGAGTCGTTGGCATTGGACCATCTGTGCCTCCATTTGCTTCATTCTTTCCTGAAGGCTTTCCATATCAGAATTGATGTATGTTTTCAATTCATTTATGGCATTCGCTTGCAACCTATGGTCAGAGTTCCCCTCGTCCGATGCTTCAGCAATATTAATCGCCTCTGAGAAGGTATCGGGTGCTTTACATATGAGGATCGTCCTTAGGCCCTGCCTTACTGTCTTCTGAAATCTTTTAAGCAGTGTGGCCTCTTTACGGTCTTTAAAGGCTGGTTCTACCTTGGCCATTCGGTTAAACAGCAACCGCAATCTATTTGCATATTCCCTAGGACTCTCATGCACTGGTAAAATGTTCTGCTTGGTAAAATGCCAATTCGGCTTCAGGCACCTCATTTGGAGTGGAAAAGATCTCCATCAAACGTTGCTTGATTTCTACATATGTCTTACATTCCACCAGTTCATGGTCATTATATATGGAGGCAGCCTTACCTTTTAATTTTGAGCGCAGAACCCCCAACGTGACTAAATCTGGCCATCCCGTGATAGTACCGACAGTGTCCACCGCATCCAAGAATACCTTAAGGTTAGCAGACCCCTCCTCCCCAGAAAACGTGGGGACCATGTTCGTAAACCCCACAATTACATCACTTTTGATTTCCCTTTGAGCCAGCGTCCCGCTACCCCCCCCCCCAGAGTTTATTTGTTCGGGCGCCATTGTGGTATATTAAATATTTTGTGGATATTTATTTTTTATATAATTTAAGATCGAAGGTAACGGAGGCAGATTTTCCTTTATATTTAAGTATAAACACAAGAAACTTTATTTATGACAAAATTCAACAAAAGGGGATAACTTATTCAAATACATGATTTTAAGATAAGGTAAAACTTTTAGGCAGAGTCAACGTGGTCTAACAACCCAGCATTAACAATTCACTATCTCAAGGTTTAAAACCTCAGTAATCAAACCACTCGTAATTTAAAGCTGAACATCTTATAGTCAAACCAATCCCAAATGGCAATAAGCAGACAGTGTTTAGGTTACGGCGAACAGGCTAAGTAATCAATTATGTCTAAGGGGTACTTACAGCCAGAGTGACACATACTTCCTCGTGGCTTGAATCTATGGCGATGTTTTCTGTACTTGAATGGCAGTCTCTCGAACTTGCATTCACACTGGCGTTTCCTCTCAGTCCAACCAAATCATGACCAGGACTAATCATTCAATTTCAGGCGCTGCATGTTGTCGTTGATATCGAAGAAAAGGCCGAGAAAAAAAACAAAAAAAACAATCACGCAATCTCGCTTGCGCTCCAGTCCAACCGCCTTCTCTCTCTCCCTTCTCCCAGCATGCCCCAGACAGGAAGTCCTCTTTCTCTTCGCTCCCGATCTAAGGTCACTACATTTCCAGATAGGCTAAGCAACCCCCCTAGTGGCCTATTTCACCAACACTGCCTATTTGCACATCAGTTCACTATAAGACACTCAAAAGGAAAAAAAAAAAATAAACAAAATACAAAATCCATTATTATATAATGGTGACGATGTCACAGATTTTCTTGAGAAAATGACTCTTCTTACACGGAGATAGAAAATATTTTTTTAAATTACAATAGTTGACATTTTGCTTTAAAATTTTATTTTTGTCATCTTGAATAATACTGCTTCTGATAAGTAATTATTTTTGATAGATTAAAAGTAACTTTTTTTAAGCAATACATTAAAATGTATAAAAATATTTTTAATTTGGAATGCTTGGTTTCAATCCTTTCTTTAAAAATTACAATTATAATAATATCGAACTTAAAAATAGCCAAAATTTAGGGAGAAAACTTCTTTAAATAATGCCAAAATTTTTTTTTATATTTCTGGGGTTTTTTTTTAACGATTTTTTATATAATTGAATGTACAATATTTTTACTTTTTTTTTTTTTTTTAAGAAGATTAATGCAATTTCTTAAATGGGTCACACCTAGTATGGCAATAGCTAGAAAATCACATAATAGGAATTTAATCTCTCCCTTACCCAACCTTTTGTGAAAGGCAATGATGTGGCATTATCTAACTTCCTTGATTCAGAAAGGGAACATTCTCTAATGACATCATCAAGAAACGATCTCCTTAGCAATGGTTTTAATTTTTGTGAAATAACTTATGAATCTACAGGGTGATTCAGTCAATTTCTGACCATTTCACTCGAATGACGTACATTAGGGATAAACAATTGAAAGAATATGAGCGCCATATCGAATTTCTAAATAGTTGGAGTTTGTATTGTTGCAACGGCGCTGCATGAAAATCGTATTTTTGAACAATGGCACCCGCTTTATCAACAGAGCAGAAATGCAAGGTTGTCGAATGGTATTTCGAGACAAAATCACCTGTAACCGTGCAAAGAAAGTTCCGGAAGGAGTATAAGTGTCGAGACGCACCAGACAGGCAGGCAATCATGGATTTTGTCAAGCAATTTTGTGCCACTGGATGTGTTAAAGGCAAGAATAAAGGCGGCAGCGAAGCTTGTGTTTGAACGGCCTAAGTTGTCGAAAATGTTCGCACAAGGTTGGTCGATTCCCCTACCAAAAAATCTGTTCGCCACCTATCCACTGAAGATGGGCTGTCGTATACCACAACGTGGCGAATTTTGAGAAAGGATTTACACCTCTTCCCGTATAAGATCCATGTTTATCAGGAGTTAACAGACACTGGAAGACAGAAGCGACAACAATTTGCGATGGAGTTTGGAACAGAAATGGAAGCCAATCAGGACATTGTGGACAACCTGTGGGTGTCAGATGAGGCCTTCTTCCATCTGTCAGGTGACATTAATAAACACAATTTTCGTTTTTGGGGTTCCCAGCACCCTCGTGAGATCCATAAGTCACCTCTTCATCCACGAAAGGTTATGGCTTGGTGCGCGATTTCCAAAAGAGGCATCATTGATCCGTTCTTTTTTGAGGGCACTGTAACGTCACAGGCTTACCTTAACATGTTGGAAACCCTCTTCATCCCCGAGCTGCGAAGGAGGCGTATACCGCTTCGACATCAATGGTTTCAACAGGATGGGGCTAGGCCTCATACCACTAGTGGAGTGCTAGACTTTCTCAATCAGAAATTCAGAAATCATGTCATTTCAAACAGGTTTCCAGATCGATTCGGGGGTGGGCTTTCTTTGGCCCCCTACGAGTCCTGACCTAAACCCATGTGATTTTTATCTCTGGGGGTTCCTTAAAGACAGTGTGTTCACTACTGCACCAAGAACCCTAGACCAGCTGCGACAAAGCATCGTCGACTGCTACACCCTTGTGGATGCAGAAATCCTGGATAGAGTTATGAACAACTTCACCATTCGGCTGCAAGCAGTTCAAAACGTTTGCGGTGGCCACATTGAGCATATCATCAAGACTTTTCCACGGGAATAAAAACTCCGAACTACCTAAAATATCATACTGAAATGCTAAGTTTGTAAACATTAATGGGTCAATAAATCGTAGTACTGAAATGGTCAGAAATTGACTGAATCACCCTGTATACACAGGGTGATTCTGAAAAAGTGAAGTGTGTATAACTGTAAGCAATGACAAGAGTTGACCAGAATGAACATTTTCTTTTAATACAATGTGGATCCGAATTTGAACGCTAACTGAGATATGAACAGAAAGAAAAATGCTGCCATCAAGATCAACAAGTTAACAACTCAGGTTCTGCAATGCCTAGAATAATGATTTTTGGAGGAGTAACAGGATACATAAAACTCTGTATACCGTTAAAATTTAATCGAATTCCAACAAGTAGTTTCCAAGTTACACACTCAACATCATAACATGTGCTGGTTAGTACTCGCATGTGAGCACTGTTACAATTATTCGCGATTGGTCTAAATACCGATTGGTCTAAATCCCGTTTGGTCTAATTCCCGATGGGTCTAAAAAGAGACTAAAATGACTCAAAAATTTCCACTGAAAATGAGAAAGTTAAGTTGAATTATTCAAAACCTTTCTTCTTTAAGGAAATAAAATACATAATGAATGTATATAGTTTACAGGAGTGAATGTTCATGTAAATGTGATCTGTGGATAAATACGAGGGTTAAATCCAATTTTAAAAACGGGGAATTTTTTTTCAAGGACTATAAATGAAAATAAACGAAACTTTATTGAATGCATTTTCTGTGAAATATATCCGATTTAATTATTCTTGAGCACCCCGTTTATTTTTTTGTTTTTTTTCATCTGAACTTACTTTAGCCTTTTTTTTTTGGAAAGGGGGGGGGGGGGTTCTTTTAAATTTCCTTTCTAATATTATTTACCAAATTAATTAACTGGCGATCGCGCTGGCTATAAAATTTTTTGATGTTATAATTTAAACTTATAATGCATTTAAAAATAACCTACACATTTAATAACCAATCCTATTATTTATAAATTTATTTGTTTGCTTATTTATTTATTATTCCTACACATTTTCCTTACTGTCATGTATTAATGTTAATATGACAGCAAATTTAAATGTAAATGAAAAATTAAGCCAAAGCCTACAATCAACAATGGTCAGAGCATCAGCATGATCTAGGCTGTGGAATTTTCTTTTTCTTTCCTAATTTCATTTTTTATTTATTTAAATGTCTTTAACATCTGTAGTTCTACATTTTAACATCTGAGGTACGGCATTTAAATAAATCTGGTCTATAGTGCTGGATGATGAAATAAGAAAAAAGAATAGGTCTGGTATTAGCAATATGGTAGGTGCTAACGTGTATCGAGAAACATCTCATCTTCCGGACCAAAGATCGACTACAGATTAGCAATGGCTACAATACTCGTATATATAGTAGGTGTCCACCAATCAGGAGGGGTGGAACAGAAATGAAGAACTGTGCAAGAATAGGGGGGGGGTTTCTCCTTACTTAAGAGACAGCCCAGAGAAACTCGTTCCATGACCAAGTAACCAGAGCCATTTTCCGAAAAACGCAACGTGCAATTTAAACCCACCAACAAGCAGAGATCACTGAACCAACCAGATACACCACATTCACATACGCAGGCCCAGAAATAACCAGAGTGACCAACGTGTTTAGGAACCATGGACTAAAGATCGCTTTCAAAATGTCAAACAAGTGCAAGTTCATACTCAACCCAAAACCCAACATGAAGACATCTACACCGCATGCGGAGTATACAAGCTGACATGTCTGTCTTGTGGATGCTTCTACATGGGATCGACTAAAGATCAATCCATGTGAGGTTCAATGAGCACAGCAGGTCGTGGATCAACAGAGACCACAAGTCAGTCTTTTCCGAACATGTCCTCACATCATGCCCATGGTGAAGCTCATCAAAGATCCATGCAAAATTCTCATGTATGAAGCCCTTGTCATCAGAAAACACCTCAAGATTGACAGGGGAATGATACTCAACCAACTTAATTTCGAAAAGAATCCTTTACTCAACAGAATCATTCACCCAGATATGAAGAATATGAACGACAAAGAAGAAGACCCAACGTAGATTGAACGTTCTCTCCCATTTCGGTTTTTTTTAATGTAGTTTATCTTTCCTTTTCTTTTACATTTCAATGTTTTTGCTATTATATCAGCCATCTACTTTATTTATTTTCCTTGGATATTATACTAGCCCATTTTTTATTTTCGGAGTACTAATGTTTCCAATTTTCCTTGGCTATTATATCAGATTATGTTACCCTTACTCACTGTTCTTTGTACACCAATCACGAAATTTTTCAACACAATACTGTTCTTCTTAATAATACAAGCATCATGTAATTTTTTGCGTCCCTGCCTCCTGATTGGTGGACACCCACTATATATATACACGAGTATTCTAGCCATTGCCAATCTGTGGTCGATCTTTGCTTCTGAAGATGAGATGTATCTCGATACACGTTGAGCACCTAATAAAGACGCTACCATATTGCTAATACCAGACCTGTTCAGCCACTCATCAGCTATTCTTTAATAAATTTAATATAGAATAAAAAAATTAGCATTTTTATTATTATAATAGCCATTATATAAGAGTCATAATAGCATAACCGTTTGTTTGATTCAATTAATAAAAAAGACTAAATCTAAGCTCAAGATATTCAAATTGGCAATACTACAGTGATGGGAATTGTGAACAAACAATTTTTACGTCTGAAAAAACAATTTTTTTAAATGAAGTTATTAAAATTATACAGGGTGTTTCATAAGTGGTGTCCCGTCTTTAGGTCCAAATAACAACTCAAGATCGGGGGAAAATGAATATTGATTATTTGGTTTTAACGTTACCTAATTCAGAATAAAAACATTTCGCGTCCCTGGTGAAGGGGTAAATTTTGAAATTTTAATTTTGAAAGGTTGCTAATGAGTTTTTCTGTTTTTGTCTACATTAGCTAGCCATACCTTTCACTTTAGCCACTCGATAAAGGGCAGGGGATGAGATTTTTTCACCAGGCTTTTTGCTAAACCCACATTTTACATGATGCTCTACAACTTTCTAAATAAAACATGGGGTCTAACCCCTACCCCCTACAAAATTAAAATTTTCAAGAAGATTAAAAACAGTCTTAAAAAACTTTGAAGTAAGAAGATTCAAAAACCCTACAAAAAATTACAAGTAAAATATATTCAAAAAATGTAAATAAATTATAGAAAAAAATATACGGATTACAGATAAAATCTACAAAAAATACAAATGAAATTTTAACAACCATAATCATTAAATATAATAAAAATTATGAACTTAATTTTTTTATTAATAAAATTGTTGGGGGGGGGGGGATAGTTTATAACCCCAAAACGGCTCATCACAGCCAAACAAGTCATTTACAAAAAAATTCGCCTTAACAAGAGGAGTCCGTACATGTCACGTTTATTGTGTTCCTTGTGTGCGTGGGTGAGGGGGGGGGGGGGGAAGGTACCCACAACAAAAATGCACGCTCACACACGGCGTTGCATGGGGTTACTTCAAAGAGCAGGCAAATAGATACACTAAAACAGACAATTTAACCAGTAATCTAAATAATAGACAATAAAATTATTCACAAATATAAATAAACCTGGGGCCCCAACTGAATTACAATTAAAACAAGAACAGGAATATTGGAGTGCAGACCATTGCCACAAATATGACAAGCTAGAGAGTGGAGTGCAGAGACCATTTACATATATGGATCATTATTATAACTTCAAAATTTTAAGACAGCCATTTTAATTCTCTTATATTAGAAGGGAAACCAAATTCTCTTAAAAAGCTGGAGAGGGAAGTAGTTATATTAGGGATCAACCCTTTCAACCTAAAAATGAAATGAACTCTACCCTCTGTCTTCCCCTCCAACTGCCTTTTCCAATTAAACCAGACTTTACGGGGGTGTCACCATGCAATATTAATGTCAAATTGCAGGTTTATCTACCCAATTCCTGTTGTGCCTATTTTAACGAGCTTAAGTAGTTATCTAAGAATTATAGTATTTTTAATTGAATAATGGAACTCATAGCAATAAAACAAAATTGAAAATGTTATACATTTTACAAAATGATTTAATAATCTATACATATAAAAGGCAATGTAAGTATGTTTGTCCGGTTTTAAAAGGCAACTTAGAAGTAAGCTATAAAGTTAAAATTTAACACACAGCCGTGTAATACTACCACAATGATGGAAAAAATCTAAAGCTAGAGATAAGTATCTTAAAAACATAGAAATTAATAATCTTTATATCTATATACAGTGGTCCCTCCGCAAGTCGGTATTCCACAAGTCGGCAATTTTTTTCATGAAATCCAAGATGGCAGACAACTTCCGGTCGGGGATTTTTGCACAAATGCATAATTTGTAACAATTATGACGATTAAAATATTCTAAATTAAACAATTTTATAGTTCCCCTAATGCATATAGACTATTTTGGAGGGATATAAAAGTTAATTATGGAAATTAATATGAGAATTGTTATAAGCTAGCTTTCTTCAAGCTGATTATTTTCAACGAAATTCAGAATGGTGACTAATTATGGAGGCACCCCTCCCCCTTTCCCATATAAGCTGCTACAATTAAAAATTTCAAATGCCGACTTGTAAGATTGTCTTAATTTGAAAAAGTGTTACTATATTTAATCTGGTTTAATTTTTTCTTGTAATTTTCTTCTTCGAAAGCTAGTTAATTTACTGAAGAATACGAGAGCAACTCGGCAATGAAGTAGACGGAATACATATCTTTGGCAAAGTGTGGAATTGCCGACGTTTTAGCCGATTTTAAAAGCTTTAAAAGGTTTTTATCTATTGTATTTTATTCAATGCATTATTTTACGTTATTCATGTGTTGTTTATTATTAAAATCAATCAAAAAGTTAGTTGATCAAATCCAAAATACCTCCGTCATTTCGTGCTCTTCGTTAATTTTTATTTTTAAGTGGAAAAAAGTATATGTACTGCATTAAACCTTTTTTAAATCTGTTAATATAATGAATTATTTCTCAATATTATTAATATTTTAGTCAAATAACTTCATAAAAGCCTTAAGTGCGTTTGTTTTTCCAAGATTTGTAAAGGAAACATCACTGACGTTTTTAGCAAACTTGGCCTCTCTAAACGGAATGCTTAGTGATGAATTCTTTGTTATTTTCTCTAGAAGAAGTGCAGAGTTTCGGCTTTTTTTTTAAATTTATTATTTTCAGAGTGTTCTAGCTTGATTTTTGAAAGCAGGAAATTTCATTCCATATCTGGTTTATTTATAATAAATCCTTACAAGTTGCACTTCGTAATGTTCGCTCTTCACAGCATACATGGAAGGGGTGGTCAATATAAAGTCGGTGACAAAAACGTTAGGCCTAAGAAAACGCCCTGAAATGGGATCCTCATAAAAGTGACATTAAGTATCTGTAAATTAAGTAAAATAAATGTGGAATAGTTTAAGCAAAATCCATAACTAGTTTCAGAAAATAGAGAGTTTAAGTTACACGTTAACGTGAAACGTGACGTCCGTATGCAACGTCATCGATGACCAATTTCACGTTCACGTTCATTGTCCGTAGAAGTTGTTAAGTTTCATGTAACGTGCCTCGGACGTTTTGATTACGTTATCAGTGTTATCTGTTTTATATACCATAGCCTACAACAATGATCAGTACTTTCTTCTACTGTTGTAGGCTCTGCATTAACGATGATACTTCAGTTAAGCATGGTTCCCACGTGTAAAAACAACGGCAGAAACCACAAAGCAGAAAAATTTTATGATGTCACTTCCCGTTTTCGTCTCTGCTGCCCGACTGAAAATTTCTGCTTTTTAGAGTTGGGTTGAGTTCAACTTTTGTGGCACAAGCAGGGCAGAAACGATTGCTCAGCCAATAGAAAACGATCTCTGCAGTGACGTCACAGTGACGTCCTCTCTCTCTCACAAAATAAAAAATGTCGGACACTCAGCTCACAAAGGTGAAGAGGCCGAGAAAGAAAATTGATATAGAAGCTCTAATAGAAGAGGTGCGAAATATATATTTATTAATTAATTAATCAAATTAAATTGAATAAACAACAATTGAATGCAAAAATTCGATGTGATGATTGATGAGGAGAACGAACTGTGTACGTACTGTGTGCAGTCGAAGCAGACTGTTTAGATCGATCGACGGCTTCGGTGCTGTGTTGGGCAAAACTTCTGCTATCTTATCCTTTTGAGTTTCTGCCGTATGGGACACCTGCAGGAGCAGAAAGTAAAAAGGCAGAAAAAAATACGCCCTGGTTTCTGCTCTCTTGTTTTCTGCAAGTGGGAACCACGCTTTAGTTAAATTAGTTCTGTAGGGCCTTAAAATAATTAAAAATACTATATATTTAAACGTAAATACAGTACATTAAAAAAATAAACGCATAAAGCAAGCCATGTTTCTTTAATTTATCTATTCATATAAACTTTTTAATTTTATTGAAATATTTTAATAATAAATGTTCTATTTCAATAAAAAATATTATCATAAATAAAATCATAAATAAAATTTTAAATATTATTAAACATTTTATTTTTCGTCTTAAAAATATTTGTTGAGGATACTTCTTAGGGCTTTTTTTATCTTTTGAATTTTATAGTAATCCATCTTCATGAGAAATAAATGTATTATTATTATCATTGTTTGGGGAAGCCAAACTCGGATCAAGTCCGGAAGCCAATCCCAGAGGCAGACCCAAAAGAGGGCCAAAGCCCAAGGGACTCAAATGCGAGGGAGGGAAAGTTATGCACTCGTGGGAGTATTGATGTTTGGGTGTAGGAATTTCCTTACTACGTGACAGGTGTTTAGAATTGTGGCTTTCTGTAAGGTTTTGTATAAGTGTGGGTTTAAATTTAGTGTTGACAGACTTTTGTGTAGCGAGTGTGGAATAACCCGAGTAGCAGAAAGAACGATAGGAACAATGTGTACTCTGTTAACTCCCCAAAGGCGTTTTATTTCATGTGCAAGATCCGTATATTTAGTGATTTTGTCAGTGTATGTCTTTTGTAAATTGTGTGTGTTGGGGATGGAGATATCAATTATGTAAGTCACTTTGTTTTGCTTATCTACTAGTGTAATGTCTGGTCTGTTATGAGGGATAGTTTTGTCAGTGATTATAGCTCTGTCAAAATAAAGTTTATGTGTGGTGTTCTCTAAGACAGTGTCGGGGATATATTTATAGTAAGGAGTGTGAATGTCCCTTAGCTTGTGTATCTTAGCTAGATGTTGATGTATGATGTTGGTAACCTGGTTATGTCTGTGTTAATAATCTGTCTGTGTGAGTATTTTGCAAATGGATATGACGTGTTGGATGGTTTCCTCTGTGATATGGCATTTCCTGCAAGACCCGTCAGTCAATTCTTTGATATGTTTTCTGTAGCTTTTAGTGTTATTAACCTGGTCTTGTATGGCAATTATGGTTTCTTCAGTTTCCCCAAAGAGACTCCCTTCACTCAACCAAATGTTCGACGTTTCATTCAATAATAATAATATTATTATTATTATTATTATTATTATTAGCATTATTATTCACCAGGCGGCGCAGGGCGGTGGTTGTCTGCTCCTCTCTCTCTCTCTCTTCATGGGGAATCCGAATAAAAAGGGAGGACAGGGAACTATTGGCTTTTGCCCCTCTTGTAATTCTGCTATTCATGGACGGCAACCATACATAACCTGCAACGGTGACTGCCACCTTGTTTATCACGCAAAATGTGTTAACATTAAAAAAGACGAAGTACAGAAAGTGAAAGCAACATGGAGGTGCCCGTGCAGTTTACGAGTTGATCCAGTCGTCTCAGAAGAAAATGAGTGCAGTTTCCTCTCAGAAGAAAATGAGTGCAGTTTCCTCTCAGAAGAAAATGAGTGCGCATCTATTAACACAGATAAGTATAATTTTGCACAAATTTTATCAGCTATTAATGAGCTCATCAGTGCGGTCAAGGAATATACGGCTTTGGCTACGAAACTACAGGAAGATAACAGAGAAATTAACAAGAAAATTGATAAGATTCTCGGCATACTGGAGGCGAGAGATATATCTCTTGTTGCGTCTCATCGGGATTCGAATGTGGAAGAGTCTAGCAAGTACGATATTGGCGGTTTAGCTGTTCAGGGCGTGCGTGAGACCGTCTCGCACGAGTTAATTAAGACGAAACATTCAAGTGGAGCACTATCTTGTCGCGTAGATAAAATTAGGAAAGATAAGAAAAAAATATAATTATAGGTGCTAACGCTAATAGAGATGGTCCAATTAAAGCTGCATATATGAAAGGGAGGGAGAAGAAATTGTTTGTCACAAGACTGGAGCCAAATATCTCTGTAAAGCAGTTATATGACTTTGTTGCTGATATTTCCACCTCAATCTCCATACAGAGATGCATTAAGCTGAAGACTAAGTTTCATTCGTACTCTTCTTTTGTATTATCGCTAAAGGAAAAAGATTTTGATTATTTATTTAGTTCATCTATTTGGCTGGAAGGAGTGTTGATTTCCATGTTTATTGGTAAACTTTACGACAGTCAGATAGACTCGTCCTATTGCAAGAATGACTCAGCTTCGGGTGGCTTATCTCTTAAATTAGATGAAGTAGACACTGTGCGCCACGAGGAGGGCGTGATCAACTCTGATGGTTAATGCTATTTATTACCAGAACGTTCACGGTTTGCGAACCAAGATGGCTCGAACTTTTGATTTTTCAGCACAGAATCCTCAGTTGTTATATTGTTTATCTGAAACCTGGCTTAATGAGTCTATTTCCAACTTTTTATTGTTTGGTCGTGAATTTAATGTGTATAGGAGTGGCAGAACTACTAAGGAACGAGGAGGAGGCGTACTTATCGCCGTTCCGGTATCTGTTAGAGCCAAAGATTGCCGATTCGTTACTACCGTCAAATGTATCGACGTCGTCGCTGTGGAAATTGTTCGTCGTACTTCGACGGGTAGATCTAAACCGGTAATCATAATGAATCTTTATATGCCCCCGCTTTTGCGAAATAATGAACTGGAATGTTTTTTGGAGGAGGTTACGGAGTTTTTTGCTCATTCACCCGCCGACTGTATTATTGTAGGCGATTTTAATTACTCTGATTTTAAAGTTTATAATGATCATGCTTACTATTCCAGGTTTAGAAAATTAATTACCAGCAGTTGGATAAAAGAGTTAGACCTTAATAATGTTAACCATCTGCAGAATAGATACGGCGATAATCTGGATAAAATGTTTTCTAACTTAAATCTGCATGTAACTGCCACAGATTCGCCTCTTGTTGACCCAGATGATTACCATCCTCCTTGTGTTGCATATTTTAAGGACGAGTTGGAAACTTTTTTGCCTCCCAAAGATTCGTGTTACAACTTTCGATGTGCAGACTTCCAGAGTCTTTATCGGAAAGTTGCTAATAGCGATTGGTCTAAAACGTTAAAGTCGTTGGATGTTGATGAGATTTGGAATGATATAGTGACTGTTATCAGTAATGCTGTCTCTGAAGCCGTTCCTATACATAAGCGACAAGTTAATGGATGCATTTCAACGAGGAAGAATAGATCAATGCCAAGATTCCCTAGTTGGATTACTGCACAAACTAGAGATGCTTGGGAATGTAAATGGAAAAGACATAAAATGTATAAAAAATCTTTGGCCCAAGACGATTATTTGTTATTTGCCGAGGCCAGAAGAGCGTTCAAGAATAGCTGCATCAACGATCGTATGAATTACTTTAAATGTTTGGAAGAGCAAGTTAATAATAACCCTGTTGCCTTTTGGGAAACTGCCAAATTGTGTCTAAACCTCAAGAAAATTCATAAGGAGCCTCTGGATGCTAATGCTTTGTCGGAACTTGCTCATTCGTTTGCGTCAACTATGAGTAATAATTTGAAAATTTGTGTGAATGAAGATATTTTGACAGCATGCTGGAGCACTTTAGATAAGAAGTTCATTCTTCAACCTTTGGTTGCACAGCAAATTTTAGATCATGTTCGGAGATTATCTGCGTCAAAAGTCTGCACTTCTCTAGATATCCCGGATTTTATTTTTAAAGGCTGCTTGTCAGTGGTTATTTCTCCATTAACCCACCTCTTTAATGTATCACTGGGGTCTGGACGTTACCCGGCTGCATGGAAGCAAGTGGTGATCCAGCCGATCCCTAAAAAAAACGAGCATTCGGCTAAACCAGCTTTTCGTCCCATCACTTTAATTTTGTTTCCAGCTAAGCTGTTGGAGACTTTAGTTGCTGACCAACTGTCTCAACACGTTGACGCTCATCTTCCAAATGCACAGCACGGTTTTCGATCACAGAGAAGCACACAGACTAATCTTGCCATATTTTTGCACCATATTACCCATTGTCTTGATACATTGTCCCAGGTCGATTCACTATATTTGGACTTCTCAAAAGCGTTCGACAAAGTTAGTATCCCTTTGTTGCTGTTTAAACTGCAATTTGTAGGATTGGACTTAGAGGCCAATGACTGGTTCAATGATATGCTCACAGGTCGGGTTTTCAGACTAAGAAATCAGGATTATTCTTGTCCTCCCTTTTATATCAAAAGTGGTGTGCTGCAGGGGTCTCCTCTGGGCCCTTTATTGTTTAACATTTTTCTTGCTGATCTTGCATATGTTTTAACTGATTTCCATACTAAAATCATTATTTATGCTGATGATGTTAAACTTTTTCGGACCATTAACGACTGGTCCTCATGCCACGAGTTGCAGGTCATGCTAAAAAGAGTGTATCGTTGGTCCTGTTGTAATGGGCTTGAACTGAATGCGTCCAAGTCATTTGTGATGTCCTTCAATCGTTCCACTGTACCGTTTGTGTTTAACTATGTTATTAATGGTACTCCCTTGGTTAGAACTAATACTTTGAAAGATTTAGGAGTGGTTATGTCACACAATTGTTCCTTTTCTGAGCATTTAAATCAAGTATATCTGGATATTTCACGTCGCATCGGCATGTTGAAGAGGTCCATTCAGTTCTTTACAGAGGCAAAAACTTTTTTGCTTCTGTTTAAGACTTTTGTGATTCCTAAAATTGTCTATTGTGCGTGGATCTGGTTTGGGGGCAATCAACAAGTTTTACATAAAATACAACTTAAATGCCTTAATTTTAAAGCTTTCATAATAAAGAACTTTGGCAATCAGCTACCTTTGACGTCTGCCCATTTTCATAACATTTTTAACATTGCGCGTATTATTAGTATCTCACTTTTTAACATTCTTGTTGGTATTTTTCACGCTAAGTTGAGCGTAGGCTCTTTAGTGAATGATTTTAACTTTCAGAGTATTAGATTGACGCGTAGGGGCTTCGTTTTTACTCCCTTGTACAAATGGAAGACGTTTATTTCACAGATCGATCCGGTGTATAAAATTATTACTAATTACTTAGATAATTTTAACGATGTTTGCTTTACAGCTTCTGATGAACTCCATTTTTCTCTTTTCTCATAATGCCTGTCTCTTTCTTCCTTTCTTCTTTTTTATTTTTTTTTTCTCCTATTCATTTTCTATCTAATTTTTATTATTCGTATATTATTTTATTATTTTTTTATTATTCTCCCTGTGTTAATGTCATTATTTATTGTTTTATTTTTATTATTATTAATTTTTACATGTGATTCATTAACCCCGTTTTGGGCTCAGGCCTGTTGGGGGACAACACAGGGCCTTGCACTCCGGTTTATCTGGTGTGTTTCTCTCCCTGTTGTTGTTACAATTATTATTATTATTATTATTATTATTATTAATTATTATTATGATTATTGTTGTTGTTGTTAAAATTATTGTCATAAATAAAAATAATTTTTTTTTTTATATTATCATAAATAACTTTTTAGATTATTGAAATACTAGAGTTTAAGTGACACGCTAACAAGAAACGCCCGTGATGTTTTTGTATGCAAGGCCTACGAGATAACATGAATAACATTGCAAGAACATCACTTTCGCGTAAAACTTCACTTTGACTCGTAGAGTTCACGAAGCTACGTACACGACGCAAGTGACGTTTCCATTTCATCATTCACGTTGCCTCTCACGGAAAAATGTGGAGAGTTCGACATGAAACTCTGCTTTCCCACGTTAGCGTTTACGCGAGTTTGTTTTTTTTATTTCAATCCCTGAAAATGGCCAAATTGAACATCAAAAAGTCTAAATATATATCTATATAAATAAATATATATAAATATTATTAACATATATTGATATATAATTATAATAAAAACTTTGGAAATTTTATAGAAATACCAAATCTACCTATTCCCCAATTAGCATGAGTTTCGATGAAGACACCCAGACATTTAGTGAAAGTGGCATCGTTGAAAACTTCACTAAACATTTTTCTCAGTTATTTGATATTTCAGGACTTGAGATTAAAGAAGAAGAATGGTCTTCAAATACTAACTTAGTACTTAATTACCCTCTGGAAAGACAGGAATTATGGTTGGTCTTTAACGACCGAAAAAATCAACAGGCCCGGATGAAATACCCTCATTTATTTTGAAGAGAGGCTGTGAATTAATTTTCGAACCACTTTTTTTCATTATTTTTGAGAAGTGCTTGAACAGAGGATATTTTCAAACCCTCTGGAGAAGACTGACCACGACACTTAATTAAAAAAGTGGTGATATTCATTATGTTAAAAACTATCGTCCTATTTCTCTATTTTGGCTAATTTACTTGAATTTATTACGACTTTTAGACTCAAGGGGCATCTGACACTGCTATCATACCATTTTTGAACTTCACACTCCATTCATAACTTGCCGCTGTGACAGACATGCTTCTTCTATGAATTTCAATAGGTTTCACACCTTCACTACTCAAAAATCGGATAACTGAACGCTGTTCTTCTTTGGTGCATGTTTGAAGTGGGGCGGCCATCTTTAAACTGCTGCTGTGACGTTGTTTGCTTGTCTCTTCTTTCCTGCCACCTACCAGATATTCCTACAACTCATTTTTAGAGAATCAGCAGACTTAAAACACGGTTGGGCGAAATTTGGAATTTTAATTACAATTTTGCGGTTTTCATTTGATTCATCCTCCTTATACAAGGTGGTTATAAAATAAGTTCTCCTACTCAGAGGCCTCTAGAGCCCAATCTAATGAACCGATTGTCATGCAAATTGAAATGTAGGCTATTCAGACGATGAGGAAGGGGGGGGGGGTTCCGGAAAAAAATAGTGCAAACTTTCACCATCAGGTGAAATGAGGCGCTGTGGAATAACAAATGGAGATTTAAAACTATTTTTATTGTTTTAAATAAGCAGGCAATGTTTTTGTTTGATTACAGCATACACTGTCATATCAATGAATAATGACCAGCACCCCTTCAAAGCACACGCATGGTTCGCCCCAACAAAATTACACATTGCAAATTATACAGTTTGCATAACAGGCTGAGAAAGCTTTAAAGCTGGTGCATGAAACTGCAGGTGCACGAGCCTCAAGATAGGTAAACGTCTGGATTTAACGGACATCCAAAAACGGATGATAATAGGCTATCGCAGCAAGGGTGGCACCATCTCCGAAACGGCGAGATTTGTGAACTGTTCACGGTCCACTGTAGTGAAGGTGTACTAAGAGTGGACAGCAGGGACAGAAATCGCGTCCCAACGCCATCACTGTAAAGGGTTACGAGCCATCGACCAACGGGGTGAGCAGCGCCTACGACGACTCGTAAAAAGTGACAGGAGAGCCACAGTCCATCAACTGACCACCAGATTCAACAGTGGTGCCAACAGACGTGTATCCGACATTACTGTTGAACGCATCCTGCTACGGATGGACCTGAACAGTCGACGCATGGTTCCTGCACCCATGTTGACCAGGGGTCATCGTCAACGACGCCTAGACTTTGCACGTGAGCACCGACATTGGACCACAGACGAGTGGGCTAAGGTCGCCTTCTCCAACGAGTCAAGGTTTGCTCCATAAGATTGACGGGCGATGATGAATGCGTCGTGCATGCCATGAAAAGAGACTGCAGGAGGCTAGTGTGGGCCAGAAACAGGCTGGAGGCTATTGGGAGCAGTTAGGTCCAGTGATTCGTCTAGAGGGCAATTTGAATGCCTGTGGCTATTTGTCAATCGTAGCGGACCAGTACATGCTCACGATGTTCCCCCAATGTGATGGTGTGTTCCAGCAGGACAATGCACCCTGCCACAAGGCACACCCATTGGCCCGCTAATTCACCAGACATCAATCCAATCGAATATCTGTCAGAGCACCTTGATCGCCATGTATGGCAGCTGGACCCTCCACCTATGACTCTTGAAGCTCTGTGGACAGCGCTTCAAGCGGAATGGACTGCCATACCATCGGACACATACCACGCACTTCTTGCGTCCATGCCACGACGCCTAGCAGCAGTTATAGCGGCGAAGGGTGGCTACTCTTCAGTTCAGTGTATGTTCAATATGTCCGCCCCCTGCATCAGTGACATGTTGGAAGCGTACAAAGCATGATCAATTGTTGTATGAAGTGTCTCCCGGGAAATGTTTGAGATATGTCGTCTAATGCTGGCTTTCAGGCACAGTCCGTACGCTTTGTTGATAGACCCAATCTTTCAAATATCCCAGAGCCAAAAATCGCACGGGTTCAAATCCGGAGAACGTGGAGGCCACGCATCTGGAAAATTTCTAAGTCTAATGCTGATCTTGGCGATCACACGATCATCTCCAAAGTTGGCACGAAGCAGTTCTTTCAATTGTCAACATATATGAAGAGGTGCTCCACCTTGCAACGAAGACAGTGGTTTCCAAACATCGTCGTTCTGGCAAGGCAGGAATCACACGCTGTGAAAGAAGTTCACAATACCGTGCACTTGTCACAGAACATCTTACAGGACCTCCTTGTATCACTTCCTCAGAGAAAAAGGGGCCTGAATAAAATCAGCGGTGAATCCATACCACACAGTCACGTATTCACAATGCAATGGCTTTTCATGCACGACATGGGGGAGCGAGGACCCCATATGTGGCAGCTCTGCGTGTTCACCGTTCCTCTGGAGTGAAATGTGCTTCGTCTGACCATAGAATGTTCCACGGCCACAGGTCATCAACAATTATCCTCTCCAGAATCGATAAGCAAATCACTGAAGCAGGGATGGACAATTCGCGTGCTGTTGCTCGAGCACTTGTTGCAGAATGTTGAGAAGAGGAAGCTCTGTCCCCACTGCAACAGCCTCGTCCTCAACAACTTCGTCTGCTATCTTGCGCCGTCCTCTTCCTGGTGCGACAGCCAAATCGCCAGTCGATTCCAACTTCTTTATCATTTTTCGCTACCCAGTATCTGACATGGTCCCTCTTCGCGGTCCTTTTAGACGACGATATGCTCGCAATGCAGCTGGACTGCTGCTATCATTTTGGTAAAAAACTTTAACAACAGTGCGTGTTCTTTCTTGCTGAAAATCGTGATCTTTCGTGAAAGTTTTTCACTGAACATAATGAATGAATGGGTATCTTTACCAATCTGTTCCATTCTGAGTATGTTGACTTTCTAATTTGCATAAACTTTCTGCTAATAAAGCCGATATTGAGAACGAACATATGCTATAATCAAACAAAAACCTTGCCTGCTTGTTTAAAACAATAAACTAGTTTTAAAATCCCCATTTGTCATTCCATAGCGCCACATTTTCACCTGGTGGAATTTGCACTAATTTTTTTCTTTCAGGAATTCTTTCCCCCATGGTCTGAATAGCCTACATTTCAATTTGCATCACAATCGGTTCATTAGATTGGGCTCTAGAGGGCTCTGAGTAGGCGAATTTATTTTATAACCACCCTATACATAAAGAAGGATATAAACAAACAATAGGAATCCCGGAGGTTAGTCCGTTAGGAACTTATTTATTTATAATATTTATAAATGAGCTTACATATAAATTAAAAATGAATAATCTCCTTTATGCTGACGACATTAAATTATCAAAAGAAATCAACTCACATATTGACAAAATGAGCTACAGTTAGATGTTGGCAGCTTATGCAGTTTGTATAAAAAAATGGATTAATATATAATTTATCCAAAAGAAAAATGATGACTCTTACAAAGAAAACCAACCCCATTTTCTTTCAAGATAAAGAAGAAAAATAATAGGGTATATCAAATTAAAGACTTGGGAATAGCAAATGATCATTGATAGCAAATGCATATTTGGACCCCAAATAGATGGAGTTATTCCCCGGGCACTACAGCATGTTGGGCTTATTGGCAGATTGGGAAGACATATTAGGAAAAAAGAGATTTTTGTGTATCTTTTTCAGATGAAAAAATAATGTGTTGATTATTTGGACGATTTGGATATTGATGTTTTTAACTGTTCCTGGCCCATTTTTGGTATTGTGATTTTATGTATTTCAGTCCAGCTTTGGTGCCATAAGCAGTTTCGGATCTCGATTTTCCCTTCAGGAATAAGCAATTTCATTCATTCATTCTAGATTATAATATTTCATTAACAGTTATTTATGAAAATATTAAATATTAAAAAAATATTTTTAATTATGATAATAAATTTTAACAACAACAACAACAACAACAATAATAATAATAATAATAATAATAATAATAATAATAATAATGTACGACATCTCAAAGAGAGTCGCCCCCAACAGGCCAAAGCCCAAAAACGGGGTTACTAAAAACTAAAGTAATAAAGAAGCATCAAGCCTAATAGCTATAGTTGCATGATTAAATAATCGGCAAGATTGAGCCTGAGGTCAGAAAAGTCAAAAAA
>JAHWFO010097477.1:448297-458489 GCA_023313115.1 Rhysida immarginata
TGACTATTCTCCGCTCCAAGGTGCACCTCGTATGCCTCAGTTGTTGTTGTCACCGGATTAAGAAGAGATGCAAAGTATTCCTTCCACCTATGCAATACGCTCTCCTCCGTTTTCAGAAGCCTCCCATCTGAACTCTTAATAGTTTGTGATGAAAGAGACTTCTTTCCACGGAGGCGGCGCACAGTCTGCCAGAACACCTTGTTTGCCGAACCATAGTCTGCCTCCAATTTCTCCCCGAACTTCTCCCAGGCCTTGGCTTTAGCTGTTGATACTGTCTTTGCTGCTGCTTTTCGCGCCTCAGTGTACCGCACTCGACTCGAGGTTGACTTATTTGCAAGCCATAGCAAATAGGCTTCCTTCTTTGCCTTGACAGCTTCTTGGACTTCACCGTTCCACCATGCAGTCCTTTTCTCACCGCCCTGCGCTACACTCAGCCGCTTACGACCACAGCACAATGCAGCCGAAGTAATCACAGCAGTTTTAAACAACTGCCACTCCTCTTCAACAGTACCACGATCACTGAGTAGTTCTTTGAAACTTGAAGATATGTTATCTGCAAAGGTCTTCCTCACAACTCTATCCTCCAATGCCTCCCATTTGATGCGCCAAGTTTGTCTGAACCTAGTATTTCGCTTGGTTGGCATGGATTCAGAGAACCGCAAAGTGCAGACAACAAGGTGATGATCAGTTGATAGTTCTGCCCCTCTTCTCACACGAGTATCCAACACTGATCGGAATAAGTCGGCTGAAACAATTACAAAATCAATCAGTGACTTCTGGTCCATTGCATCCCTGTACCAGGTATACTTATGGACATCCCTGTGCTGGAAGAAGGTGTTTGTGATGGAAAGTCCATTGTTGCAACAGAGATCCAACAAGCACCTCCCATTCGCATTTAAATCGGGGTCACCATTCCTCCCAATCACGCCTTTCCACGTTTGGTCATCAGCCCCTACGTGTGCATTGAAGTCGCCCATCAGGATGACAGTATCTGCACTCCCTCTCCTGCTAAGAGCAACATCAACTCAACTATTTTATTTGTAAAGCTTCTCTCCCCACCCAAAATGAAGTTAATTATTTATCAGAGGATGAAATGTAATGTTTGATGAAAACGGCATAGTTGTACTACTGCTTATAAAGATCAAAAACAGCAATGGACTCTTGCAGTGAAGCACCCCCCCCCCCATCACACGCGGTCGGTTGCAGGAGTAAAGAGCCAATTCTAAGATGACCCCTCATTTTTTGCCCTCTAAATTTGTAAAAAAAAACTCGTCTTAGATTCAGGTAAATACGGTATTTGCAATTATGAAATGCCTAAAGCCAAACAATTGGATGAAACCATTAAACAATCAGTCCTAGAATTATTGAGGACTGGTATGAAACAATGTGAAATTGCTAAACAATTGAAGATTCATCCATCAAGTGTCAGCCGAATTGTCAAAAGGTATAAAAGTGAGGGGACAATTAACGTAAAATCCAGATCGGGACGTCCACGAATTACCAGCATTCTTAATGACAGAGTTCTGAAACGGTTGATACCAACAATGAGACAACGAACATCGAACGAAATAAATGAAGAGTGGTGCAGCAAAATTAACAAGAGTTTCTTCTAAAACAACTATCAGGCTTATAAAAGAATTTGGATACCGGTTTTGCACTGCTAAGAAGAAGCCAATGTTAACAAAACAAATGAAGAAAAAACTAATTGAATGGTGCAAAAACTATTACACATGGAATGAAAATGACTGGAAAAAGGTTATTTTCTCAGATGAATGCCGATTTTGTGCAATCAATGATGGACAACAAACCATTATCCGTAAAAAACATGAGGAACTGGAAGCTGGATGCATTTCAAGATCTAGTAAATTCCCACCCTCAATTATGGTTTATGGTACTTTGACTTCTGCGGGTCTCGGGAGTATTTGTATCATTGATGGCCACAGTGACAGCCTTAAAATATTGCCAGATAATGGCTGATCACCTGCTTCCAACTACGCAGTTCTATTTTCCAGACAACGATTACATCTATGAGCAAAATCGAGCTCCTGCTCATACAGCCTGATAAAGTAAGGAATGGTTTTCTGAACAAAATACATGTATTAAGGTTTTGGATTGGCCTGGGAATTCTCCAGATCTGAATCAGATTGAGAACATTTGGAGAAGTAGGAAAAAATTGATCCGAAAGGAGCACATGGCCTCTAGGGTGTCCCTGCAAGAAGCTGTCATTAATGCCTGGACTAAAATTACAACAGAGGAATGTTACAAGTTAGTAGCATCTATGCCACGTCGAATTCAGGCAGTGCTCAAGAACAAAGGTGATGTCACTAAATATTAATACAGACATTGCTAAACTTTTGTCTCACAATTTGCAAGTTGCTAAACTTATGTCCCGTTTATTTCCGTTGCACAATTTGTTTTCCCTACCGTAAATTTACAACTGTAAATTACGAATATTATAAATTGCAGAATAAAGGTTGCTGTTTGGAAAAAAAAGTTCATTTTTTTGTTTTCATACTTCTATTGGGCAAAAATAAAATATTATTTTTTCTGCGCGTTTTGCTACCATCGCAAATTGCTAAACCTTTTGTCTTCGAGTTGTATATTAAATCGTTAAAGTTATTTTAATTACTTAGTGAACAAGAAATATTTGTTTCGTTATTTTATAAATGTAATACCGAAATGAATTGGCGGCATTTTCTACTAATGTGATTCTAACTTTGGGATTATTTATTTCATTGTCACGATAATTTTTCTTAAGAAAGATGAGTAATTTTTCATATTAGGTAAGTAGATATTCATTCTTTACAATTTTTTATCGTTTTTGTATTATAATATTTAACAACAGTAAAAATAATAAAAAGGACACGTGTCCCAGTGCGCGTCAATGAAGATCATTAGGCCTATTTCTTATTATTCCGTAAAGAAGTACTGGTTTTGACCTTATGATAAAGTTCAGGTAATTTTTTTTGCATTTTCATATTTTTGTGGGTTTAGAAATGGCACATGGACGGTGTTGAGAATTTCAGCTGAAAGACAATGAGATTTTGGAAATGATTATGGCTGAAAAAGTGATGACGAAGATGCATTGAAACTCGATGAAGAGGATCAACAGTTTATTGCCCAAGATATAGATGCAGGTATGACAACTGTCTTTATCGATGATTCTCAACCATGTAGAAATGAAGAAATCTCTTCACAAATACAAATCGGAAATTTCGAGCAAAAGCAACAGGAACAACAACAACATTATTATAGCTTCATTCAACTGGAAAAAAAATTCATAAGCACCTCATCATTTTCAAGAGAAGGAAGATTATCACTTTGGAGAGATAAACATCTTTGTAACATCCTTCAATGTAACACCAATTAAAATTTTCAATGCTGTAATAAACTTTGATAAATTGATTACAAAAATTTTAGTTCCGGAAACAATACACTATGCAGAGCAGAATGGGAGAGTATTTACAATAGGAGATGCAGAAATGAAAGCTTTTTTGGGCATGAATTATGTGATGGGTTACCATGTTTTGCCAACGTTTAGGAGCTATTGGTCTGCTGATCCTGATATGGGTGTTCCTTACATTTCTAATATTATGCCTCTAAACTAGTGATGTCAAGATCCGGATATCCGGATCTTTTTTTCGGACCTAGGTCCGAGATCCGAGATCCGGATCTTGGTCAGAAATCCGAGATCCGAAATTCGGATCCTATATCAGGAAATTGTGTATATGCAAACTTTTTCTGAAAGCAGTTTATAAATGCTTTTATTAAGTGATAGCCTAGTCCTCTTAAGTACTAATTAGTCTTAATACGCATCCAGCGAAAGGATCCGAAATCCGGATCTGATATCCGAGATCCGAAATCTGGATCCGATATCCGAGATCCGAAATTCGGATCCGATATTCGAGATCCGAGATCCGAAATCCGGATACCGGATATTTCTAGATCCGAATCCGGATATTTTCAGATCCGGATCCAACGGACATCACTACTCTAAACCGATTCAAAGAGATTCGGAGAAATTTGCACTTTTGCAATAATCTGAATCAGCCCTCCATAAATGACCCTGAATACGACAGAGCGTTCAAAGTAAGACCTGTTATGGATCATTGGAATGAAAGTTTCCAGAATGCCATGAATAATCCGAAAACACAGTCAATTGACGAACACATGATAAAATTTAAACGTCACAACCTAATGAAGCAGTAGGTTGTGACCTTCTAGGGGGGGGGGTTCTGTTATTATGGGGTTCTCAAAATGTAACCTTCACATTCACCCCGGAGCGATCACGGGTTCTTGGGACCTGTTAAAGATTTAGACGCAACACAGGGTATAGTGGGGGGTATTTAAAAACAACTAAAATTCTTGTTGCCATTATTTATTCATACTTCTGAATTCATACAAAAGTATATTCATAAAATTAGTAAGCAACATAAATTAGGGGCCCCTAGTAAATCCTACTAAAACCTTTCTTAGTTCCTAACAAACTTCGTCTCCTAGGCAGTTACTTCCTCATATTTAGTACCCTGCCCGTGGCTTAACAAGGTTCACTCTGAATTGCACTGGATTTGCATCACAATGCCCATGCCACTGGTGCTCTAGCCTTAGCTGACAGGATGCAGCTGTTTACCTCTGTGACATAATGTGTCACAATCGACGTAAAGGAGAATGCCGCGTGCACCCTTTTTTAATCAATTCGAAGGGGGGCACATTAACCCTTCACTCCCATCCATGGGCTAATATTTACTATCCCTAGAGTCAACACCCGCACTAAATAAACTACTCTAATCGTGCTTCGCAATAGTAGTTGTTGATACCAGGACACTTGTGCCACCTCACACTCAGTTATAATTACCATTGGCAGTGCTTAACATTAATAGCTAACCAAATTAAATCTACAAACTGTAGTTCCATAAGAAAAGCCCTTTTTTTTTATTATAATTTGATCAGGGAATGTTCACAGTTCTAGAATCACTCGATATTTAGTCATGCTTCTGTGTTATTCAGGTAAAATGACAAAGCCATCGGGTTCGATTGTTCGATTTGAAAGTATTCTTTTTCCCGTCAATCTTCTCAGGGGGCCCGTCAAAATAAACAATAAGTCACTCACCAACTTTCCAATTGAAAAACTTCACCACGAGGAAATTATCAAGCTAATCTAGCTTCACTGCTGAACACGTAGGGGAGTCGATCGCCGTTGACATTGAACACATTCATCATAGATAAGCGGCTGATCTTGGAAGGACAAAGTTGCATTTGTAATCAACAAAATTGATATTAAATGCCATCAGACTGGTTGTTACATTATGGAAAGATATCGCTGCAAATTATTTGCATTTAATAATCGAAACGATCAATCAGTCCATACTTCAAAAAGAACGGGATCGGTAACAAAGGCCTAACATCCATGCCTCTTAGCTTACTCTTAAAACAATGACCGTTCAGGTCAAAAAACGTAAAGTATCTCTTTTATTTTTATTTACATTGATTCCAAAAAAAAAATAATAATAAACGCAACAATCTCCTAATGAGTTAGCATCTTAGAAATTCCGAGAATCTCCTCTCTCTCGACAATGCTAACCCATGTTGATGAGCATTATTCAAAACCTTCGCTAAAAAAAAACTTACGCTTCATTATTGCAAACAAGTAATTATTAATAAAATTTCAAAAACATACAATAAACATTATAAAATGCTGGAAAAAATCTTAAAACAACTACGCAAGAAATAATGGCAACAACAACAAAAAAATTAAAACACACTAACATCACATGTGGCAACGTAAAAAATAAGCCAGTGAAGTGGGGATTCCAGACGTGGTGTAGAGCCGATTCGACAACCGGGTACTTATATGAATTTGATATATATACTGGAAGGAAAAAAGTGGACCTGAAGTTGGATTAGGAGAATCAATTGTATTGCAGTTGACAAAAAAATTGGAAGATTTAGGTTGTGAAGTGTACTTTTGATAATTTTTTCAACTTCCCAATCTTGCAGCACAACTTAGCAACTAAAAATATAAAAGCTTGTGGTACAGTACGTACTAATAGAAAATATATTCTGAAAAATCTGCCTTCAGATAAAAACATGGATAGAGGACATATGTATGCTGTGAGTTGCAGAGGAACATCCTTCGTGAAATGGATGGACAACAGAGCAGTTCATCTTTTGACAAACTTTCGCTCTCCAATACCAACTTCTATGGTCAAAAGGAGAAAGGAGGGAAGCGGTGAAAAAATAAATGTAATCTGTCCGAAAACTGTCATAAAATATAATAAAAATATGGGCGGAATAGGTCTTATGGATCAACGTAAAGTTTGTTATGAGATAGATAGGAAATCTAAAATAAAGTATTATCTACGTTTATTCTTTGATTTATTAGATATAGCTGTAAACAATGCTTACATCATTTATGCAAAATTGCATGAAATGAACAAAATAGAAGGCTTCCTCCTTTCATGTCTGGAATTCCGTCAAAATATTGCATGTATGTTGATTGGAGACTTTTCATCACAGCAAAGGAGCATGCCATCTTGTGTTATGACCAAAAAGCAAATAATTAACCTTCACAAACATGGATCTCCTACGAATTATCTAATGTTGAAGACAGACAACAGAAAACGGTGTGTAAATTATGCAAAAATAAGAGTTGAAAATCGAACGAACAATTTATGCTCTACATGCCAAGTACATCTGTGTTTCACTGCTGAAAGAAATTGTTTTGCCCAATATCATTCATAAAACTAGTTACTAGAGGTCTTTTTGTATAATATTCTAAAAACATTTTGATAAAAATTTATATTTTAAAATATTTTATTGTAAATTAAACTTTACTTGAAAAATGATACTTTACAACCGTTCACGCATACTGGGACGTACCTTTCCCATTAATTTTAACATTAAATTGATATAATTTTTTTAAAAAATTTGATGGTTTTTTATTAAATTAGTGTCTAAAAAAGAGTTCCAAATAAAAAAAACAACTTGTTTTCACTTCTCATTTTCTTATGTGCGTGAAAGGGTTAACAAATAAGGGGCAAAACTTGTTAATGTATATGCAGTATAGGTCCTTTTACAGACTTCAAAAAAGAAGGTTCTCTGTTTGACTTGTGTATACAGTAGGACAGGGCCGTCCAACTCGTGGACGTCGCCCGCATGCAACATAAAATGCACACAGACAAAGCTCACGGGCAAAGCCGAGGAGATAGTCCAAAACTCAGGAGAGGAGTGGGAAAAGTTTTCCTATGCAGTGTTGCCAGACTTTAGGGGGAGATTGCATTAAATGAGGCATTATTTCTTTTGTTACTGATACTTGCTTGTTTTTCATCTCGTATAACATGGCGCACATTCCTAAAAAGCATAAAATCACTGAACCAGTATTTAAACCGCAGTGGGAGAATATGTTTTTTTTTTCATTGTTCACAGATCGGATTCGAAATGCTTAATATGTATTCATGTCCTATAGGGGAAAAAATATATAATTCTACTTGACATCGAAAAAATTGTCACATTAAAACGAAGGAAATAAAATGGCAAGCTGCCCTAGTTTTTTTTTGTTTTTTTTTACAATGTCGAACTGATAATTAGCAACTCGACTTTAAGGAACTGATCAACGTTGTGATGTTCGAATAAATTCTTCCATCACATTTTTTTACTTATAATATTTTATCTGACTTTCAGCCATTAAATTCTGTGTGTGCTACAAGTTTTGACCATTTACTAGCATTTCAATTTTAAAAATATTTTCCCAGGGAATATTTTTTTAATAATTTTGTTATATCAGTAGTACTATTTTTCTTTTGTACTACGAGGGGAGTTCAATAAGTAATGCAACACCTTTTTTTCCTCGGCCAATTTTGGTTGAAAAAACTGGACATTTCTTGTGGAACATTTTCAAACATTTCCGCTTCGTCTCGTAAAGTTTCATTGACGTCCGATATGTGACAGCGCTTTAGTGAGCTGTTAAAGTGGCGTCTACAATGGAGGTGCGTTCCAAACAACGGGCAGTGATTGAGTTTCTTTTGGCGGAAAACCAGGGCATCTCAGATATTCATAGGCGCTTGCAAAATATCTATGGTGATCTGGCAGTGGACAAAGCACGGTGAGTCGTTAGGCAAAGCGTGTATCATCATCGTCGCAAGGTCAAGCAAAACTGTCTGATCTCCCGCGAGCTGGCCGGCCGTGCACAGCTCTGACTCCTGCAATGTCGGAACATACGAACACTCTCATTCGAGCAGATCGACGGATTTTCATCTGTTTGGCCCAATGAAGAATGCAATCTGTGGGACGCACTACGCGGATGATGAAGCAGTTATTGATGCAGCACGACGTTGGCTCCGACATCAACCAGTGGAATGGTACCGTGCAGGTATACAGGCCCTCACTTCAAGGTGGCGTATAAACGTAGCATTGAAAGGAGATTACGTTGAAAAATAGTGTTGTGTAGCTAAAAGATTGGGGAATAAAATGGTGTATTTGAATGCTGAATAAAACAACCCCCCTTTTTCAGAAAACTATGTGTTGCATTACTTATTGAACTCCCCTCGTATTTAGGATAGTAGAGAACAGGATATTTTGGTCATGGCTGTTACATATGATAATCAATCTTTCATATTAATTTCCTGGCTGTTTGTCATTTAAATTCTTCCTATTTATTTATTGTTTCTTTGCTTTGGGCAGAACATAAAAGGATATAAGTAAATAATAAAAATAATATATGTGTACACATTTGCACTGTGTACATATTTATTTAAGGATCCTCTGGTTTTTGACATTCTATTAATCTGACTATATTAAGTTGATTTAATTTTTTTTGATAAGGCTTTGCTGTTAGATTTCACCAACAATGTCTTTGTAATACAATTAAGTTTTTAAAGGTTGTTCTCCTATTTACATAATTATGCTCTGAAGAGTGCATTTCTATTGTTGCCGCGTGCTAGCTGTGTGTGTCCCAAGAGTATAAATTCATCAACATTGGAATTTTTTTTATGACTTCACTATTTTGCTGCTCTGCCATGATGCTACTATGAAGCCTTTTCATCTTCCTTGGCCACTACAGCGTTCACCCTTCAGTCTGATGTTTGTTTGTTTTCTACAAAGATAATGTCCTGACTTCACTTTCTACAATGTTTCCGAATATGTAAGCCTTTTCTCATTTCATCTTCCTCATCCACTTCTGTCGAGATGGACATTTTTATTTTATAAACTATGATCCAGATTTGTTTGGTCATCCCAGACAATCTCTCCTCTGGAAGTAGTCTTCATCATACCAGCCATTCACTATGTAACTTGTAATATTTGCTGTCTGTAGTGAGCTAGTCAAGCCCTTGGGGATTAAAAATTAACTTTTAATCTGGACAGTTAACCTTTCTAAATTTTGAAATTTTTCTTATGTAAATTTTTCTTCTTATCTTCCTTCTTGAACTATAATGTAATTCCAAATTATCTTTTAACAATTTTTTAAGGGGTTTTTATTTATTTATTTTTTTTTTTTGGTTAATTTTTGTCCCTATTGCATCTAAGCAAATGGCTGAGTAGAGTAGTCAAATTTTTTATTTAATTTTTTTATATTTAAATTTTCCTTTACAATTTGTTTTTTGAAGACGAGAAGTTTTCTTCAATTTCTTATTAATTTGCTGTTAAATATAATTTTAGTTTTTGTATGTGAATTTTACAACTCTTTTTCTATTTGACATTGCATTATGTGCAGTTATTTGGATTTTGAGTCTAGCCTGGCTCAATATGATGTCTTTGCTTCCTTCTAATTGTGATGGCCACACAATTATTTTCAACATTTTTTAACAGTATTTCTGATGCATTTTGCACAATTTTTTTTAGCAAATTGATGTTGCTACATTCAGTTAGGAATGGATTTATATTTCATGTCTAATTCACATACAATTGTAAATTTTTTTATTTAAAAGCTTTGCAATAATGCTATTTTGTTTTTATTAAACTTATGGGGATAATCATTTATAAACAATTTTTATAAATTACTTCTTTTTTTATGTCATTAAAGATCCATGTTTAAATTCTGTTTTCTTGCTTGCAAGGACACTTCAACTGCATACAACCCTATTTAGTCTAGCTTTATCATAACTTTGTTTAAGTTCTTCTTAATATCTTATAAACACAACGCAATGTTAAATCTAAATGATGTTTAGATTTCAAATCCACTATACGTTATTTATTG
>JAHWFO010097485.1:0-15999 GCA_023313115.1 Rhysida immarginata
GACTCATTGAAAAGTCAATTCAGTACGCCCAAGGAGGACTGTCTGGTTAATATTACTGGTGAAGTCAAAGAAGTATGTGACAAGTTTGGCTTCTCTCAACGCGCTCTTACTCATCCTAATATCACTGGCACCTCTGAGATTTTGAACACCATTAAGCACCTGAAAAACAAAAAAGCAGCCGGCATCGACACCTTCACCAACAGTGCTCTGAAGAATTTGTTTCTTAATGTTGTTTGCATTATCACCAGGATCATGAATGACTGCTGGCTAAAAGGTCACTTCCCTAGCGCCTGGAAGGACTCAATCATCCTCACTATTCCCAAGCCGGGACTGGATCCTGCTCTTCCCATCAGCTACAGGCCCATTAGCTTACTGCCAGTGCTCTCCAAGGTCTTTGAGCGAACTATTCTCAAGAGGTTCAACGACTTCTGCGAGGCAAACAACCTTATTCGTGAAGAGCAATTCGGCTTCCGCACAGCTCACTCCTGTCAGCTCAAGGTATGGAGGCTTGTTGCTGATTTGAACGGTCCTCTCAATCTTTCTATGTTTGGTGGTATCATCTTTCTTGACGTTCAAAAGGCCTTTGATCAAGTCTGGCATAATGGACTCATTATAAAATGATTACTTGTGGCTTCCCTGATGACCTGATTGCCTTGGTTCGCTCCTTTCTGACAAACAGGATCTTCCGTGTTAAGGTTGGTGACTCCTTGTCTGACCCTTCTGATGTTAATGCTGGTGTTCCCCAAGGCTCCGTCTTGGGACCTGCCTTGTTCAATTTCTTTATCTACGACTTTCCTAAGTTTACAAAGTGCAATCTTTACTTGTTTGCTGACGACGGGTCCATCATGACCTGGGCACGTAATCCAGTCCACGTCATCAGCCGTCTGCAAAAAGCTTTACACCAGTGTGAGAGCTGGTTCTCTAAGTAGCGCTTACAGTTGAATGTTAACAAGTGTAAAGCCATGTTCATCACACGCAAACGCAAAAACCCTCCAAGGCCCCTCATCCTAAATGGTAGGAAGCTTGAGTGGGTTAAAAATTATAGGTACTTCGGAGTTGTGATTGATTCCAAGCTCAAATGGAACGACCATGTCCAATATTCGCTTAACAAGGCTAAGAAAGCGAAGTTTAGTCTCATCGCGCTACTGGGGCGAAACAGCGCTCTCAGAGTGGACAGCAAACTCTTGTTCTACAAGGTAGTGATTCGTGCCATTTTACTTCATGGTATGCCTGCTTGGGCTTCCATTTGCAAATCCAGATGGAAAGATCTTCAGACCTTCAAAAATGTTAACCTCCGGTCCATTGCTCAACTAGACAGAAGAGTTGCCAACAATCTCTCTATCTATGAAGAACTGGGGATGACCCACATTGGTTCCTATGTTCAAACACTTCTCAAGAACATGCTGCTCAAGAAGGAACATCACGAAAATACCCTGATTGCTGGTATCCTGGACCACTCACTCACTATCAGGGGTTCCCTCAGGTTTCGAAGACCCCGTCATATCTTGGATGTCAATTTCGAGAACATTAACAAGGCCGAGTTCCCCAACTACTGGATCTGCTAGATCCTAGTTTTTTGGAACCGCTATTCGTCAATCCGCAATCCGATTCTCGTCCCCACCATGACTCTCGTGGATGACTTAAAGAGGTTCGTCAGGCTTCTTTCCTACTTCAGTGTACCTCATTTGGTTTACTTTTTGGGCGAGCGTGTAAAGTGAGCTAAAGGCTCCTGGACCACTCTTACTACACTGATCGATTGTCGATTGTCTTCTACTTTATCAGAACAGAACTTCTCTGGTCTGATCAATTTCTTGTATACGCTGAGAAAAACAGCTTGGCTGCCGAAATGCGCATACGTTGCAGTGAACCTTTGATGTGGAATAGTGGTTTCCTGTTGTTTTTGTTAATCTGTGTCCACAGTTTCTGGCTCCATCTCCTTCTATACAAGAAGCTGGAGTTGCTAATGAAAGATCCTAAAATCTTTTTCAGAGTGAAGGTTCAGGGGTAAGTATGTCTAGAACATGAGGCTGACAGTAGATTAACATCGTCGACGATAGTTATGAATTTTTAGATGTGGAATAAGTTTTATTTATTTTATTTATTTATTTACTAGCAGAGGACCTGGCGTTGCCCGGGAAAATTACGCTTGTAGGTAAACAGAACAGTCTCAAAAAGTTAAATTACACCTTCAAATTAGTTAACTAATAACTCAATCACTACAATATAGAGCGAAGGGACTATCCATTCCAAGAAAAATCCGAAAGACAGGAGTTTATCTCTTCACTGAAAAAATCAATTCTAGGTGATATACCGGGACTTGATTTACCAAAAAAAAAATTTTTTTAAAGGTTCACAATGGATGGACCTCTCCAAGGATGCCACTGCTAGTTTAAATAATTTCTTAGTCACGTAATCTTACTTTAGATGTACATTTGTTGTTTCAATTTCCTTTCTTCTTTCGATGTCTTGATGCAAAACTTGGCCATTCTTCACTTTGTGTAGTCTAGCGGTCGCCGATTCTTCTATTTACTTGCTAACCAATTGCCGGAGCTAAAGGAATGCTTCCTCTGTCATCTTTCCATTCTTTCTCAATAGTCTGCTAACTCTCCATTATCTCCAGTTACTGATCATTTTTAACTATTTTCAAGAAATTGTTAAGTACTAAGAATTCTCTTTTCTAAGAAAAGCCTGAATAACAGGAATTCTATGCATTGAATTCTATATTGCACAAACTTTGTCGTGCATTGTTGGTCATGAGACATATATTGTTGATCTTGCATAGTCTTGGTGCATTGCATGTTGACACCATTGTTGATACCTATTGCTGCACATACTTTTCCTTGCATTGTTGGTCATGAGATACATGTATATATTGTTGGCCCGTGCAGAGTGTTTGTAAATTGCGTGTTGCTATCATTAAGTATTGTTGCACAAACTGTGCCTTGCATTTTTGGTCATGAGATATTTCTCATTAATATGCCCTGCCATAACCATGAATATCGATTTTTTATAAATAATTTTTATTTTTTCGAAATCTGAGGTAGACAGTGACCTTCCTCATGCTTTGAAGGTCAAGTATGCGAATTTTTATCAAGATCGGAATAAAACTGTAGATTTGTATAAGAAACAAACAAACCCACAAACAAACGTCCTTCTATATATATTTAGAACTAGCAAAGGTACCCGGCGTTGCCCGGGATAATTACACTTGGATGTAAACAGAACAATCTAAGAAAATTAAATTAAATTTTGCAATATCTTAAAAATAAACCCATAAAAATGCTTAGAATTAATACAGTAAAAATTCTTAATGAAAATTCGAAAAAAATCTTTTTAAAGGCTCACAATGGTGCTGGACCTCTCCAAGGATGCCACTGCTAGTCTAAATAATTTCTTACTCACGTAATCTTACCTCAGATGTATACTTAGTGTTGTTGCACTTTCCACTCTTCTCTCGATGTGCTGAAGCAAAACTTGGCCATTCATTACTTTGTGCAGTCTAGCGGTCGCCGATTCTTCTATTTACTTGCTTCCCATTTCCTCAATACATCACGGAGCTAAAGGAGTGCTTCCTCTGTCGTCTTTCCACTCTTTCTCAATAGTCTGCTAACTCTCCATTATCTCCAGTTACTCATCATTTTTAAAGATTTTCAAAAAATTGTTAAGTACTAAGAACTCTCTTTTCTAAGAAAAGCCTGAATAACAGGAATTCTATGCATTGAAACTTATCCATATTGCATCATCATTTTATGTTCATTGTTATAATTCTTGGAAAGGATTGCTTTATCATTGCATCATCATTTTGAGCTCATTGTTATTGGTGAATTGCGTGTTGAAACCATTGTTGATACCTATTGTGGGACAAATTTTTATTTGCATTGTTGGTCATGAGATATATATTGTTGCTCCGTGCAGAGTGTTTGTGAATTGCGTGTTGATATCATTGTTGCAAAACGTTTGTCTTGCATTGTTGGTCATGCGATATTTCTCATTAATATGCCTTGCCATAACCATAAATATCGATTTTTTATCGATATTTATTATTTTTCCGAAATCTGAGGTAGACAGTGACCTTCCTCGTGCTTTAAAGGTCATGTATGCGAAATTTTATCAAGATCGGACTAAAACTGTAGATTTGTATAAAAAACGTACACACAGATCCACAGACCCACCCACAGACCCACAGACGCACAGACCCACAAACGCACAGACCCACAAACATCCTTCTTTATATATATAGACTAGCAGAGGACCCGGCGTTGCCCGGGATAATTACACTTGTATGTAAACAGAACAATCTCGAAAACTTGTTTAAATAACAACTCAATTAATATAACACAGAGCGAAGGGACTATCCATTCTATGAAAAATCCAAAAAAAAACAGGAATTCTAAGTGATATATCCGTGGCTCTGACTTAATTTTACTTATTGGCTTCTTTGTTTTTGACGATTTTGGGTCCGAGGAATAATTAATTCAAAACCATTCTTCAAAGTTTCCGCGAAAAAGGATCGGGAATCACTTTCACCATAAATCGGAAATAAGTACGAAACGAAATTGAAAATGAAACCATGATCGAAATATTATAAAATACTTCAAATAAACTTATTATTCAATGATCGGACAGTGAAAGAATTATTAATCAGGTACCCTCATGTTTAGCCATATGTTTTGCTCACTTTCGGACCTACCCACTTCAAGTAAGCGGCAGTTTCCGGGTCTATCTTTCATTTTGCGTCTATATACGAAATTAGTTAATAAAATAATATTAATATGTCAAATAACGCGCAACAATTGGATTGCTGTATTTATGGAAGAAGAGATTTCATCCCCTCTCTCGCATGAATTTGGCTACTAATGTAATTTAACGCTCGTACAACTTAAGTGCGCTAGAGTCAATATACAACTTAAGTCACTGTTCTTATACAGTGACTCTAAAGTGCGCTGTCTGGCCTCGCCATCTAGTGACATACTTTAAAAACAAAAAGCCTATTCTGCAAGGACAGAAATCGCGTCCCAACGCCATCACTGTAGAAGGTCACGAGCCATCGACCAACAGGATGAGCGGCGCCTACGACGACTCGTAAAGGTGACAGGAGAGCCACAGTCCAACAACTACCCACAAGATTCAACAGTGGTGCCAATAGACATGTATCCGACATTATCGTTGAACGCACCCTGCTACGGATGGGCCTGAACAGTCGACGCATGGTTACTGCACCCAAGTTGACCAGGGGTCATCGTCAACGATGCCTAGACTTTGCACGTGAGCCCTCAGACGAGTCAAGGTTTTTGCTCCATAAGATTGATGGGCGATGGCGAGTGCGTCGTGAGCACCAGGAAGCTGCAGGAGGCTTTTGTGGGCCGGAAACAGGCGGTGTGGGTAGAATGCATGTGTGGGGGATCTTTTCAATCGTAGCAGACCAAGTGCACCCGTACATGCCCACGATGTTCCCCCAATGTGATGGTGTTTTCCAGCAGGACAATGCACCCTGCCACAAGGCACGTCTCCTTCTGGATTGGTTCGAGGAACACTCTACTGACTTTCGAGTGCTCCCTTGGCCTGCTAATTCGCCGGACATCAATCCAATCGAACATCCGTGGGAGCACCTTGAACGCCAGGTATGGCAGCTGGACCCTCCACCTATGACTCTTGAAGCTCTGTGGACCGCGCTTCAAGTGCATCGGACACTTACCGCGCAATTCTTGCGTCCATGCCACGACGCCTAGCAGCAGTTACAGCGGCGAAGTGTGGCTGCTCCCATTACTAAGCGGGTGGTCATAATTCAGTGATATGACAGTGTATAGTTGTAGGATAATTTTACTTGGTAGGTATCGCAGGCGAGAAATGAGACCCTGCCTTCTGTTCAGTTTAGAAAGTAATAGATTGATATGGGAATCCCAAGTAAGATCCCGAGTGATCGATGCACCGAGATAAGTAAAAGAAGTCACAGTTGAAAGAGGTTGACTATAATAAAATAGTGGTAGTGCATTAGGGATTCCTTTCCTGTTACTCCTCTTTCAAAATCACCGAAGTTCCCTTCGTTTAGCCATTCTCCACCTACGATAACATTGCACGAGCAAGTTACCACGCCAACACTGAAAAATCACATCAGGTGTTGATGTGCGAGCATTGGGTTAACGCGCAAGTCAGACTTCATGTGAATTAGGAAGTGTCCGGTCCATTAATGTAGGGACCCTATAAAACGGTAGTGTATACGCAATTATAAATTTAAGTCCTGCATATATAAATAGTATTATCACAGCTGTTTATTTTTTATTACGTATCCTCTTAGCGACTGCTGATGTTACTGAATATAATCACTATCCATGTGTTACTGAAAATAACACTGTGTGTAAAGGACAAGGTGTGAGGTCGGGGCTCCGCGGTGGCTATTTTGCAAGTTCCATGTTATTGTTTGCTCGACCAATCCACCGCTGTGATTTCTTTAATGGGGGTCTGTAAAGGACAAAGTCTGCACCCTACCCCATCCCCGTGACCTAGACGAGCTGAAAGAACGCATTACGGTAGTGATACGTGGGATTGATGGAGACATGTTAATGCGGGTTTGGGACGAATTCGACTACAGGGGGGCATATTGAACATCTTTAACTGTGTCACAATAAACTTCAAGAGTTTTTCTTTAAGAATCCGTATATGGTGTGTCTATATTCTGAATAGCTTTGATGTAATAAATTTTTAAAAGTGTGAAGTTCTTTTGTAATCACCCTGTATATTAAAAGAAAATTATCGCTTTGTGTAATATAATCCGTTCTGGCTGAGGTGGCGTTTATTTCGCTGATGACGCTTTTACCTCGATCACGTGGTCTAGTTTCCTATGTGTGTTATTAATCTGTGCTATTAACTGGTAGAACTGATGTGGCCAATAAATGATGTAGAACCCCCATGGCTGGCAAAGTTGCTGTTGGAACTGAAGCCGATGTTATGGATCCGGAGGAGCACCCTTAAATCGTGGAACAGGTAGAGTGCCCAGGCGCACATGAACTAAGGTTACGGGCAACCTATCTAAACGCCTCGTAAAGAGGCCCATTCGCCCAACAGCGGGTCATCCGATGGTGAGGGGAAACAAAAACAAGAAAGAGAACGAGTTCTGATCCCCCTGGATGTCCTTGCAGACACGTTTAGATGAACTAGCATAACGTCTCTCGTACAAAGCTGGGCCAAGCCGTGGCCACTCGAGCTGGAGGAAAGATTTAAGATGGGCAGCGCCTCTCCCCCATATAGGTGTGGCTGATGGGCATGAACCATTGACACGATTCAAACGGGCCAGCCAAAGCTCTCAATTCAAGAAGGAGATAGAAACGGCCAGGTCCGCCTTGTAGGCAGCACCGGTGGAACCGTCCACAAAAATCGCACTGACTGGTAGGAGAAGACAGTCAGACCTGAGTGTGATGAAAGGCGATCCCAGATGGACTGTGCGAGCGGGCACTCGAAGAATACATGATCGATCGATTCAGGAGACCCACAAAACTGGCAACCAACAGAACCGACTACTCCCCACTGATGTAAACGCTGGAGAGTATTGTAGCGTTCCACCACCCCCACAATAATAGTTAATGTTACCTGGCTTCTGCGTCAGGTGTCGGGGTGAAGGACGCTAGGGTTCGGGACCGAAATAAAACGGAAAAATCAGACTGGGATTGCGATATTTGGTTCAAAGCAACTCAATTTATTCATAATAAATATGTCTATTCCAATTATTCTATATTCTAGATTCAGCATTACTAATTATCTACGGGGCCCCAATTTTAATTTTAACATTCTTTAACTTAATGATACGTAACCGGGTACATTACAAGTATTGTTTCTGCATGCACATTACTGGCACTCCTGCCGTGATAAAGTTTACCCATGCATGAAGGAAATTTCACTGATCGAATGGGCGTGATAACGTATTTACTCCGCTGAGGTGATAGTCATGGGCATCAAAGTACACCCGAATCAAATATTCCAGATATCACGCTCTACGCGCATGGCGCCTCCTTTCAATCAAATAAAAGGGGGGAGGCGCTGTGTAGTAGTACTGTGCTCCCTATCACTCCAGCCACTGGCGAGCCTGAGTGCTGGTCATGAGTATAGGCGTATTTGTTTGCCTGTAAATGCACGTTAACCAGGGCACTCTACGTCACGATCCTCATCATAGTAATATCCTTCTGCAATACTGTATGGTAATAATTCCACAACAGGGTGCTTACTAGCCTTAACTTTTTAACTAGGTCAGTAAATATAACAGTTACAAATACTTTTCTTTAACATTACAATAGTCTATTGGGAGCGGCGCTGTAGTTCATTGCGAAAGAACAGCGCTGTGAAACAGTCTTTCGTTCGTGAATGCCAAAGGCGGGAGGACGATTTGGCATTAACGGGCTTCGTGACGAGTATATCGTTCGAAGTTCTGTTCTCCGCGATAAATTTATAAATAAGGTCACTCACCAAATTGTTCGCTATTCGCATTTGGTTACCATAATGACGACATCGTCCGTCTTGCGTCCGACACTCTTGTTCACATATTCACTTGCGGCCGCACCGTCCATGACCGACGTCTCGCTCACATCTCTGGGGGATCACAACTCGAAGCCATCGAAACTCGGAATCTAATTCAAACTTATTCCTGTCGTGCAACCTAGACTACTCACTGTCGCTCAACCTTAAACCAAATAACCATTAATAATACGCTATGAATTAATTAATAACTATGAATAACCATTGATTAAATTTACAGGGCCTCATTTCGAATGCGAGGCATTCAACTCTACTAAGCGACATCGGTACGTCCGTACCGCTCAGATTTTTTTAACCAAAAAAAAAAAAAACGAATAATTTTTAAACAAACAAACATTAAAGGCACGCATCAAAATTTCTCCGAAAGCGATCGCAACAATCCTCTCCCGGAGGCTGGGTAATCTTCTTGGAAAACATTGAAACAATTGCCTTCCAACAGAGGACTGATTACGATCGCTCACAAAAAAAACAATTGCACTTTTAAACAACTACACGCATTGCAACACACTTGTATAATAATTTATATCAAAACAAAACACTTACAGTAAACAACACACATTTATTAAGACGAACGAAACAAAACGCATAATTACCTCAACACATACGCTAAATTTCAAAATTTCACTCTCTCCTTATTTTCTCTCATCGGACATACGTGACGAACCTTCAATTGGAACGTCACAGTATAAAACCCATGGTGCAGCAGACGCCATTGGAAATTAAACACCGTCAACTCGAAGGCAAAGGTCTTCATGGTCTTGAAGATGGCTGGCCATGGATACTCGGGGAGCCAATGCACGATGTCAGAAGATGCACCCCGGTCGGCCTGCTGGAAGAACCAAGATAGACGAAGGCTTCCCCAGTCTTGTGGGTCTAGCTGACATAAATCAGGAATAAATGTTGCCATGTCTTGCTGGATAAGATTGTAGAATCCAGGAAACCGTAGGTTGATAGTCACTGGCAGCGAAGTAGGAACCTGCACCTTAAAAAAGAAACGCAGGTGCAGGAACAGAAAATTGGCTCAGATTTGAGGGGGGAGGAGGAAAATCCGGACCAGAGCAGCCATTCTGGCCAAAATGAGATAACACCGGATGCTAGGCAGACCCAGGCCACCTCCATCAGAGGGATAAAAAACAGTTCCGCGCGAACAGGATGACGGACTGCTGCATACCCCCAAATGCAGTCCACAACTACACCGTGCACTTTCTTCAAGAGCCGATGAGATGGTAAGACGAATAGGCATTTAGACGTCAATAAAGACAAGATGTGCGTCTTGATGAACCTCGCTTTGACAAACAACGAGGTGGTAAGACGAAAGTTCTTGCCAAAGCGACACAAACATTTTCCAATTACTTGCTGCCAGTGACGCGAGTCCATGTCCGGTAGAAAAGAGAAGAGGTATCCCAGCACTGTAATATGCTCACACCACGTTATTGGGAAGGATCGAAGATAGTCTACTGTCCACTTCCCAATAACGATGCCTTTAGACTTGACGAGATTGATGGAAATTCCCGTCGAAGTGCTAAAGAGATCAAAGGATTCTTTATACGAGGGTTGTACCAAAAGTAAGGTTCCCAATGAGCTACAGCCTCGAGGGAAGGTGCTAGGTTAAATCCGACAACAGTGCCGTGCGCAGTGGTTCCCGCACTCTCGAGCCCCACTCTCGAGCCCCACTCTCGAGCGATTCCTACGGCGCTCTGTGTTCGCTTGGCAGCCGTCAGAGATGGAAGTGTTGATCGCCGCTCCCGCCAAGTGCGAGGTTCGAGCAGTAATCCGGTTTCTCCACGCAAGGAAGTTACCGCCCGTGGAGATTCATCGGCAACTGACTGAGGTTTATGGTGAAAAGTGCATGTCCGTTCAGCACGTCCGAAAATGGTGCAGGGCTTTTGCTGAGGGTCGCACGGAAGTTCACGATGAAGAACGGAGTGGAAGACCGCCGGTTTCGGATTCGATTGCCCAGAAGATCAACAGTGAGCTGCTGAAAGATCGGAGGGTCACTGTCCGTGAACTTGTTGAACGCATTCCTGAAGCTTCCCACGGCACAATTGAAAGAACGGATTGGCGGGAGACTTCTTCGACTTAGGAATACAAAAGCTGGAGCACCGTCTTCAAAAGTGTGTCGAAAAAAATGGAGACTATGTTGAAAAATAGACAACAGTGTAAGCTTTTCAACGATGTATAAATTAATAACAATAAACAATGTTTTCTACTTGTAAAAAATATGGGAACCTTACTTTTGGTACAACCCTCGTAGATGCCCAAGGAATACGCATCACATGGAAATAACACTACATCGTCACCATATGCCAGCGTACGGATGTTGATGGAAGCAACTGGCAAATTATACCCCCAGACAGAAAATTGCAATAGTGGCTCCAAATAGAATATGTATAACAGGGGAGAGACATAATATGGGACACCCGTGCATGACGCCTTTGGACAGTTCGAAGAAAGGTGAAGTGGAGCCATTAATCCCTACTCATGATGTAGCAGAAGCATACAGTGCTGAGATAATCGTAGCAAATTTTCGAAGGTGCATTTTAAGAAGAATGGTGAAACACTCGGAAAAGAAACACGTGATTCACCTTGTCAAAAGCCTTTTCCTGGTCCAGACTTAGCACGGCGAGAGTCTGACGATGCACACGCGCTTCCTCCATAACACATTTGATAGTAATCAGGTTGTCGGACATTCTGCGAGATGGAATGGATCAGGATTGCCCCGGAACGAAAAACTCGTCGGCGAAGCATTTGAGCCGTTGTTGGAGCACACCAGTGAAAACCTTATAATCTGTGTTAAGTAGAGTAATAGGCCTCCACTGCGTGATAAGTTCAGGATCCGGTACCTTGGGGAGCAAGATGGCTCTCCCCGCGGTAAAATCCCACGTGATGGAGGAAGGGTACTTAAGGATCGAATTGAACACTTGCACCAGGAAAGGCCCAAAAAGTTTCCAGGTTGCACTAAAGAACGAGTACGGGATGCCGTCTATTCCAGGCTGGACTGATGACGGCCATCCATCGACAGAAACTTCTTAACTTCATCTTCGGAAAAGGGACGGGTAAATGACAGGTCGGCGACAGCAGTGAACGGTCTAAGTGCCTCGCTCCACTTCATCGTGGCGTCGGATGGAAAGACTGGGTGGCCAAAAAATGATGAAAAATGAGAGTGGAAGGCGGACAAGATGTCCGAGTCAGTTTCCACTGTCCCATTCTGCACCACCAAACGATGACACCACCAATAAGGCGCGACGACATATGTCAGCGAACACAGCTGAGGACATATGTCGGACGTCAGATGCCCAGGACAGTTTGGACCTCAGAGCTGCGCCGGCCGCCCTGCGGATCATTAGTGCGTTTGTCTCGCTCTTCACCTGGCAGATGTCATCAGTATACTCCCCCTTCGGAATGGAACAGCGGAGGAGGCACAGGATTTCTTGCAGCATGAGGAGATGGCGCCGATTGCGTCTTGCGACGTCCAACCCGATCTTTCTGAAAAAAACCCACGGATCTTGGATTTGAGAGCAAGCCACGAAGCTAGCAACGAAGGCAGGTTGTGTATAAGTCTTTCCACAAACCGAACGAACATTCCCTTTTATTTATCGATGTCAAGCAGGGAAACGTTTAAGAACCAATTGTTCGCAGCAGGGCCTGTAGAGGAGGCTGGGACTGGAGGGTTCCATGACAACTTGATGGCACTGTGGTCAGAAAAAGAGCATGGAATGACTTCCATGGACCCAAAGCACCAGCAAAAACAGCGTCTACAAGAAAAAGATCCAACCTCGAAGACAGAGAGGGTCCCTGATGAAATGTGGACCCACACTGGCTGGAATGAGAAGAAGACGCCTGAAGATCGAATAGTTCAAGGAAAAGATCTTCACTGCGAAATTAAGCTGACGGAGGCTGACCTGTATCTGAAGGAGACTTGAGCATCACCGACGGGGAGGCTCAGTTGTCTTCCGTCTGGTGGAAGGAGCACATTCCGAAGACGAAGAGGGGCTGCGACGATGATTTGCGCATCTGTCTCTTTCGGATGAAGAGGCCACAGGAATCCCGTCCTTCTTACTACAACGTCGGGGCTTCTTCTTGCGAGGGCTCTTAGGCGTCGCTAGATGATCGTGCTAGGCAGACGCTGTGGCTTTGAGGTCCCAGCAGAGGAAGAAATTCTGCCAGGCAGAGGCTGCGACGCCGATGAAATCGCGGGTGGAGGAAGAGATGAAAACTCCTCCACAGCAAACACCGATTCGGAGCATAACGAATAGTATAAGATGACTTCAGCAGAGTGACAATCCTCCAACACCGGGGAAACACATGGAGAAGGAGAAACGGACTCACGAACCACACGAGGTCGCGGAGGGTGAGGTGGTATTTCCCTTCCAGGATATGTATCAAGAGGCGACGATGGTGAGGTCGGCTTCCACTTTTTCGGTGAAGGACGAGGCCTGGTTACTCTGATCGGCTGAGGTGACTTGGCCGGTGAAGTCATCTTTGCTGGCTGCTGGGACGACATTCCTCGAGGCGGTGGTGTTGGGGCTGCTGGTAGAGTATCTGACCTCTCCGGGCACTGATGGAATTTGTGCATGTTCTTTTTGCAATATTCACATTTCCGAAGGAGAGGATAGTATTTCCTAACGTGAGAAGTCTTTTTGCAGTACCAGCAGCATTGCCTTTGTCCCTTGTAAGACACGGAAATGCTGTCTCCGCGCATAACAACGAACTCAGGAATGTGTCTATGGAGATCCATGTAGAGTACGATGTCACCTGTCATCTGAAGAGGAGAATCTGGATACTGAGGGTACGAAAGTCTTCGCACCACCCCGTAGTCGAACATGTAATCTCGGAGATACTTTTCAGTCATCAGTGGCAATGCGCTCCATATGAGAACTGGAAGATATCCGGGTTCAGCATAACTCAGGTGGACGATGGTTTGCCTAACCTTGTTGGAGTCAGGAGCCACTATTCGGTCTGCCACATGTCTTTGCTTGCAGAGCATCCTCGACCCTGTCGGAGAAAGCCTCTGCAGGACGGAAACAGCGGGGTCGCCTGAAAAAGCAATCATATCTACCATGCGCTCCATGGTAATGGTATAGTCCAAAACGAGAGAAAGAAAGAAAGAACTCCCCCGGAGACACCAGGGAGGTGAGGACGCTAATTCGCACTACACCCTCAAGATGGCTGGCAAAGTTAAAAGCAACTGAAAGTTAAAAGGCTACAATCCCAAGGCACATGGCTAGCACATGATAACAATGGACAGTCACTTTCATGCAAATAACAGAACAGCTGAAAATTATGGTTAACAATAACAAGCAAACAAAGCATTGTAAAATGATTTAAAAGGAATCCCAAAATCTGCCTTTTAATATTTTTTAAAAAAAATATTTATATCAAAAAAATTGACTATATATTTTATTGTCAAGTGAAAAAAAAAACATCATCAAAGTCAAAATCCATATCAATAAAGAATGGATAATTATGGTTAAAGCGAAACTCACCCTTAGATCCATAACAAAAAAAAAACTACATAATAAATTAAAAGACATATTTTTACCAAAAAGTAGGCTTCAAAATTGACAACAGTATTCCAATTGAAAGCTGTATTTTAAGGTAAGAAGACAGTCAATTCAATTATGAATTGCGTTTTGGAATCGAGGTGCCTCCAGTCCTGGTACTGGGAACGTGCAGAATTTTTGCTGGATCCTGGCACTGATCGCTGATTGGCCAGTGAAGTCACGTGACGACGAGGCTGCTGGGATCGGCCGTTATCGCATCGCGTTGCCAATTTGCCGATATGGAACCGAAAACAGATGCGATGGAGGGCTCCTGCAAAATTTTACTGGGTCAAGAATTTTCAACACTGAAAGAATTGGAAGAGAAATCGATAAATACAAAAAAGAACAGTTTATTGAACTGTGGAAACGTGATTGTCGAACGATGAAGTCGGCAATGTTGTCAGTTAGTGATTAGCTAACTCGTGATTCCACGTTCGCAGTAACAGAAATCGAATATGCATTCTTTGTTGGGGAGTTTATTAATCGTAAAGAATAATGAAACGATTTAGAATAGAAAATACGATTCGTAGAAGATAATAGACAGCATATTATTTCGTTTTCGTTTACAACGTCTGTCATGATTACTTCGCTTCCCTTTTTGTTGGACCCCGTTCACAATCTAGGCATAAGAATTGCTATAGGAGCGTTCCGAACAACTCCGGTAGAGAGCCTTTATGTAGATGCTTCTGAACCCCCGTTATGGTTAAGAAGAGCCAAACTCCTCCTGAAATATGCTCTTCGCATATATGGTGAAAGTCAGCACCCAGCTTTTGCCCGTCTATTTGGCAAACCTAGAATCCCTCCCCATCACACTTATAGAAGCATCAACAATTGGTTCCAGAATCTTTTGGTGAGCCTGAACCTCTCATTTCCAGCCATGCATAGCCGAGAGGTCAGAGATGTCCCTCAGTGGATTCTTCCCCAACCAGATGTAAATTACAACTTATTCGGTGGGAAAAAATCAAATTTTTTGGAAGCCGAAATTAACGCACTCTTTAAGGTTTTTTTAGAAGCCCTTCCTGATGGCTTCCACATATATACAGATGGGTTCAAATCAGAGGACGGGGTTGGCTGTGCATTCCTTATAGATAATACTATATTCTCCTATCATTTGCCAAACGAGTTTTCCATCTTCTCAGCGGAATTGGTTGCGTTAGCCAAAGCGTTAGAGATCTGTTTTCAATATCCAAATTCCAACATCTGGATATTCTGTGATTCTCTGAGCGCTTTGCAGTCGTTGGAATCTTCCAATTCTGAAAATCCTTTTGTAAAAAGAATCCAGGAATACCTCCATTTTTTGGATTCCCAACGTACCAGAATTCAGTTTGTCTGTATTCCTAGTCATATGGGTATCCAGCAAAATTAACGGGTCGATAAGGCGGCAAAACACGCTATTACTCAGGTACCGATCTCGGAATTGCTGTCAATCCCCGAGCATTTACACCCGGTGATTTCCAAGAAACTCAAATCTTCTTGGCAGGAGTCTTGGCCTCTTAACCCAGCTAATAAACTTTTTGTAGTCAAGCGTTCCATCACACCGTGGTCATTACCTTGTCTAACAAATAGGCGGGAAGATGTTGTTCTTACTCGGCTTAGGATTGGTCACAGCCGTCTTACTCACATCCATTTACTAAAAAAAAGAACCAGCTCCATTGTGTTCTTGTGGAGCAATGCTAACTATTAAGCATATTTTAATCCAGTGCCCTTTACACACTAAGCTACGACGCTCATTAGGGCTGAATCATTCCTTAGATTTTTTGTTGGGTAACAACCCCATAATTTTTAAAAAAGTGTTTCTTTTTTTAAAAATTATTCATGTTTTTAAATTCATATAATCATCTTTTTATTGCTTTTGCATTATATATAATTGATCATTAAGTATAGGTTTCATTTAGTGCCATTCACACACTAATCATATTCATCAGTTTTTATT
>JAHWFO010097511.1:0-22381 GCA_023313115.1 Rhysida immarginata
GGGGGGGGGGGGGTCTGGTGGGTGCAGCCCCTCAGTTTTTAAAAAATAAATTCAAATAAATTCTTCCCTTGGTCGCATGATCAGTCATCGCGCGATGTGCAGAAGTGAACATTAACCAATATTTATAATTAGATATATTTATGGGCACCGGTTCATCCCGATCGTAAGAGAAATTGACACGGGTGTGAGAAACATATACGGGTGGAGAGCAAAATCATTACAACCAAGTAAATACATAAAAGAATGTTATAATATATAAACTGACGAGTCTAATTGTTAATCAGTCAATAATAAGGCATGTTAACAAACCAAACGACAATTGAATAAATATGTAAATATGAATTGATTAAATGATATATATAATTTGCCCCTTATATATAATTGTCACACTTTGGGAAAGATATAAAATATAAAAAAAAAGTAAAAAATGAGAAACAAGATGAGAGGCCAAAGTGAGCAAAAGTGAACAATGTTCATGTATACATTGCTCACTTTTTAAATCTTGTAACATTTACTTGAACATTTGAAACCGACACATATATTACTCAAATAATGAAAAATAAACTAAAATTCAAGTCTGTTGCAAATTTGAACCTGAATAACGCTAGTGCAACAAGGAACATTTCAATGTAAGTGTATCTCATTTTTTTATTTGGATTTTCCAAAATTAAGGATAGAAAATGATCGAAAAAGAAAAATGATGATGAGTTATACTATGTTAGATAGCCAAGATGATTCTCTAGTGTGACGTCAAGCCTAGTGGTGAATTGAGGCGAAGCTCAAACGAGATGAATTTTGATGTGAATAGAAGAACTGGATTGCGTGCGTGAAACTATCTCCCATTCAGCCATGCATATAGGAGTTTCTGCAACAAAAGTAGTAGAGCAATCTGAATTGTGGGAGAAAAGCCCGTTTGCCCACATGTGGGATAGGATAGCTACCCGATTTGAAGATAATATTAGCAGAAAATTAAATTATTTTGTGATACAATAACAAAATACTGGTTTGTACTAATGCTTATCTTTCATTAGATGACATGAAAACTGTTTATTTAAAAATTATTTTATCTTTTTCGATACCGTTTGGCTTCCTCCACTAACTCTGATTCCTTTCCTGTCATGGAGAATACGTTCCAAGTGCCAATTGACAGCACCTGATCCCGTTGTCGCTTTACCCATTTCTCCTCCTGGGTAAAGGCATGCACTGCCCCCGACCGTTTCCCCAAGCGCACAGCGAGTACACTGATGGGGCTTCTCAGAGGCATTGCTCCGAGATAACGGCCGGGAGACTGTCGACTATTTTTCGTAAGAGAGCCTCTGCCTAACTCCCGAACGCGGGTGACTTTAATCTGCGCCACACCTGCTGCAGTATGAATTCTCTCATTCGTCGACATCCTGAGGTATATGTTTGTTTGGATACTCTTCTCAACCACGACCTTTCTGGTAAGGGTGACCCTAAAGTAGTCCTGCTACAACCAGCATAGCTCACAGAATCCCTGAAGCACCCAAACCCCTGACCCACGGTTAGGGGGCATCCACTCAGGCGAGAAAGAGCATATGACAGAGTTCCTCAGGAGAAGCTCTGGCAAGTGGTGCAAGAGTATGGAGTGGATGGGGAATTACTGGTTGCTATCATGTCTCTGTACGAAAGCTCTGAGATGTGTGTCCGGATAAAAGGCATTAAGTCAAGACCATTCACCGTGGGTGTTGGACTCCACCAAGGGTGCATACTGTCGCCCCTCTTGTTCATTATCTTTATGGACTGGATAGACAGGGGCAGCCGAGGCGATGAGCGTGTTTGTGTGGGCGACTGCCTGGTGGAGAAGTTGCTGTTTGCTGACGACCTTGTCCTCCTTGGGTCTTCTCGCAAGAACCTTCAGCATGCACTAGACCGGTTTGCAGCCAAATGTGAAGAAGCTGGGATGAAGATCAGTGTGGCTAAAACCGAGGTTCTGGTCCTTTCAAGACAGCCAGCTCAGTGCACTGTCCATGTTAGAGGAGCCTCATTGAGACAGGTGGAGAAATTCAAGTATCTCGGGATTGCATTCACGAGTGATGGACGGCAGGAGAAAGAATTGGATGCTCGGATCGGTGCAGCAAGCTGTGTCAGATGTGAACTGTTGTGATCCGTGGTAACGAAACGCGAGCTGGGTAACAAAGCCAAGCTCTCCATCTTCAAATCTATCTTTGTCCCCATTCTCACCTATGGTCAGAGGCTTGGGTAATGACCGAAAGAGTGCGATCGCGGGTACAAGTGGCCGGAATGAGATTTCTGAGAGGTATGGCAGGTGTTACCCTACTAGATAGAGTGTACAGCAGCAAAATAAGGGAATCTTTAGGTGTTGAGTTGCTACTTCTCCGCATTGAGAGATCTCAGTTGCGCTAGTATGGCCACGTGAAGAGGATGCCGCAAACTAGTCTTCCTAGGCAGTTGTTATTTTCCAAACCGGTGGGTAAGAGACCAATGGGTCGGCCTAGAACCAGGTGGCTAGACTACATGGAGAATCTGGGTTCGAGTCGCTTGGATATTACCAGGGAGGACATGCGCCTAATGGCGGATTATCGCGATCGCTGGAGATCCTCCATAAAGCTGCTGCCCCCGCGACCCTAACGGATAAGTGGGTTTGAAAAGTAAGTAAGTAAGTAAGTATCTTTTTCGATCACTATAATTCATTAATGTTTATTCGCAGGTTCGGGAATATCTGAACAAATAAACTTAGAACAAAATTTAGAATTTAAGTTTTGTAGGTAATTTTTTTGTGATAACGTGATAATACATTGTAAAGAACATAATTCATGCTTAGTAATACAGTAGAGTCCCGATTATCCAACACAAACGGACGGATCGCGTATCGGATAACCGAAAATATCGGATAAAACGGAACTTTAAGAAACCCTAAATTCTTGAATTATATATATTTTTTGTGAGGATATATTATGTATAAATTGAAACATAAATGTTTCAGATGATTTACATTCTACTCAATTAACGAAAAAATTAATTACCATGTTTTTAAATTTTAGATTTAAAACCAAGTATGAATGAGAAATAAATTGACAAAAATTATAACATTCGCCAATATGTAAATTATTTCAATTTATTTTGTTTAAATAAAAAATATTAATTTAGATTCATTGTATTAGAATATTGTATAATTATAAAAGGAAATTAACTCACAACAGGCTCATAGAAATTCGAGTCCAAACCCGAGATTATGCCAAAAATTAATAAATTATATAATTAATTTTTTTAGATCTGTCTGCCTCTCTATTTGTGGCAACAATGGGTTGATTCAATCTTAATTCGCTAATTATTTAGTGAATCAATGACAATACTAAAAGTTAAATAAATAATACCCGTTTGCTAAATTAAAATCATAAATATTTAAAAATTAATACAGGAGTCATAATTTTTCCAAGAATAAATAGCATATAATTTTTTTATTAATCTTAATATTTGAATACACAAGTTTATGGGAATAATAATTTCGTAGCAGGTAGATAGTGAGTAAATTCAAATAAACAAGTAATTTATTATATAAACGGGTTAAACTATTTATTAAAATAAATATATTGCAATAAATGACAATTTAAAAACAGTAAATGAAAGATAGGCATTGATACTAACCAGTGTTCTGTTAAATAATTATAATTATCAATCGAAAAATTATTACTTATGCTTGGAGAGCATCTCCCGTTGATAATTATAATTATTTACTTGTGAGTTCATCAACTTTCTGATGGTTTGCATTGGAGAGATTCTCGATCTGCGGGCCAGGTTCCCATCTCCCACTGGACTTTCAACCGTGACAACTTGGTTGTCTTTAAGACACCTTGAGACAGCTTGGCTCTCCATGGTGTCTGCGATAGCCCAATTGCTAGAGGTGGCGGCCATGATAGTCGAGTTTCCTGGTTCGAATCTGGGTCGCAGAATTTTTCCTTCCATCTTTTAATCGAAAAATCAGTGTTCTGTTATTAATATTTTCTGCTGATATTTTCTGCCAATAATGTGTAAAAAATTATATCCAGATTACTCATTGTATGCTGCTCTCTCCCACATTTCAGATCACTCCCTTACATTTTCAGGGAAAACCCTTGTACGCCCGATCCTCACTCGTGCGCAATCCAGTTCCTTTATTCACATCATTGGTTGTCACCACCCTTCTACTTACAGTATGTCTAAAACAGGAAGATGGGAGGACAGGGGGAAGAGGTAATTTCTATTTTAGGTTGAAAGAGTTGATATAGCCACTTCCCCCTCCAGGCTCCCCTCTCTTTTTCCCCAAACTGATAAAAGGATTAAAAACTTCTCCCTTCTCATTACCCTGAAAAAACTCGGGAAATCATCTTTTTTTTGAAAATTTCATTTGTATTTTTTATAGATTTTATCTGTAAATTGTTTTGTTTTGTATAATTTTTTTGTAATTTATTTACGTTTTATGAACATATTTTACTACATGCTAATTTTTATAGGGTTTTTTTTTATCTTCTAACTTCAAAGCTAGACATCATTATGATTTAATCCTCTTATTAGTATGGTAGATGAGAAGGGAAACTTAAGTAGCTGGAGGGGGAAGTGGTAGTAACTTTATATCAACCCTTATATTGACCCTTTCAATCTAAAAATGAAATGAACTCCAACCGCGTTCCTATTTTAGACATACTGTACCCTTCTCCGCATTTATCCAGGCAGCGAATTTCGTTTTTGCAACAAGAATAAGCAATATTCCTCAAAAGCAACCAATAGAACGATGCTTTTCACCTGACGTCATCACAAAGCTTGTGATGCCCGTTCATTCACTTCGCTGCCTCGCTTGCTCATTACGACTCATACCATTCGAAAAACGAAAGTTGTTTAATCAAAATATTCACTTGAATAGGTACCATGTATTCCACTGATTGATTGATGACTGCAAGGGCAGTCAAAATGCGCATTACGGGTTATTAAACTTTTTTGTGGACATGAGATGGTATTTTCTTCTGTGTCTCTATATTTATCCACAGTTACTCGGTTTCTCCAAAAATACTCACTTACTAGACTGCTTTTACAAAACATTTTGAAAGTCAGACTTTAGCGAATCATCTTAAGCTTAAAAAAACAAGATACATGTACTTCATATTTAAAAATTTCAATTGAAAACATAATTTCATCAGCTTGAAGTGGAAATTATGCATGAACTACTTATACGTAATACAGGGCGAGTCAAAAGTCTGCCCCCCCAGTCCCCATACAATTTCAAAACGAGTGGAGATACAGCAAACCTGTTGCAGGCAACATATATGAAGTTAGGTAGGGGATAAACAATGGTGGTGTCAAATTTGGCCTTTGACCTCGAATTTTGCATCTTGCAATTTGTAATTTTGTAACCGTTACAGGTACAGAAAAATTTCAGAAAAATTACCAATTGTACAGCGGTAAAGCTCAAAACGCTGATAACACAAAAAAAGAAGAAAAAAGATTAAAAATAAACACTACAGCTGAGAGCGTTAAGTCGCAGGTGTTGCCGCTCTCGCCGAAGGCATACATGCTTGTGTAAAGTACACATCATTTCCACCGCTTCCATGTGCACTGCCATCAAGAACTGAAAGCATAGGATTATGATAAACATATGGAGTTTTGCAACTGGCTTCTGTGTTGTGCTGAAGAAACTCCTGGTTTTGTTAACTATGTTCTGTGGTCAGATGAGGCCCAGTTTTCCCGAGATGGAGTAGTTACCAAACATACCTTTATTACTGGGCAGATCTGAACCCCCAATGGCTGCGAGATGCAACACATCAGCAAAACTGGAGAATAAATGTGTGGTGTGAATTATGGAATGGCATCTTGGTGGGACCTGCTTTCTACAATGGTTGCCTTACAGGAAGGAGTAAGGTACACAGAAAAGATTTTGTATGGCTTTGTCTCAGACTTTTTAGACAATTTGCCTTTAGTGCAGTTCTGCCGCATGTGGTTCGAGCATGATTGGGCACCTCCAAAAATCAACATCTCGCATTGGGTACGCCAAGGTGTCACGTGGATTTCGCCAAGGAAAGAGATCGTTGAAGAGAGAGAGGAGAGGTGACGTCAGCATGCGAGCTGACGCCTAACTCGTCATCCCGAAGGCGACACGTGACAGAGAGTGTTGGGAGAAGGGGAACCAAGATGGAGCGAGAGCAAGCGGAGGAAAACGGACGCATCTCGAGCCCGAACTAGTGGTGGAGACAGAGCACGGCGTCGCCAGCAAAGAGTAGGCGATACGCGAGGCGTCCCCGGAGATTTTATGTCGCAAGCGAAGGCCAGGAGACCGTTAGCTGAGAGCGTAGAGGACGAGGCAACGGCACTGAAGGCGGTCGGCGAGCAACACGCCGACGAGGCATGGCAGCGAGCAGCAGCCAACGAGTGCTACCGAGAGAACAGCAAGAAAGGTACGAACATTATTTGCAGTCTACGTTTTGACGGGGCAAGCCATATTACGTTATTTTACACGGTAGTGCAGTCTATGATACTGCGTGAATTCCGAACTGTCTTTCACCGCGACGCCAGTGAAATCGTTGAAAACGACGAGGCCGTGTTCATATTCCCTTTCACAATTCGTGCCTATTATCTAAGTGGTAAAGGGGATATTATGTTCCATAGCTCGTCCACTTTTCCCTAAGCGACTTCTCTATTCTATCTGGACTTTACCTACCGGACTTATCTTCTTTTTATGTTTTTGAACGGCTTGGACATTATATTTTTAGTCTGCGTAATAAGACAGTTAATCACGTGATGTTTCGATCTATCTTTTTGGCAGTTTGTTGATACACTAGTTATCGATGAGGCGTAATCGACGTATTAATTCTGTCACGAAGCGGTATGGGCGATATTGCTACCGTAGAGTTAATGTCGTATTAAAAGTATCTTTTACGTTCATTTCAAGGTGTGCTACGTAGGCGTTTGACGCGAGCTGTCAAGATCGAATCGTCAGATTGACGATGGCTTCAGCAGTCAACGTCATCAACTAGCCGCAAGTTCAAGATTGTGATAGTGTGCTCATCATCAATTTAAATAGATTTGTGGTTACGTAAGCGTAATCGCGTTGTTTGTGTGTGACAAGTTCATGTTATAAAAGTTCTTCTGCCCTTACAAGTGAAAGCGAATAATTTTCCGAAATGGTGTTTGCTTAGAACATTAGGTGTGAACCTTAATCCTCGTAATTCTTATACACAGTGTTTTGGAGTTAAGATTGTTGTGTGTTTTGCCAAAGCTACAGCAGTGTTCTGTAGGCTTGTGTTTTTCTTTGGGTGTGTGCGACAAAAAAAGGGCAGCAATAAATAACGTATTTAAATTGAGCGAAGAAAAGGTGATAAGAGCCATAAATGTCACGAGCTTCGGATCTTGCTGTAGTTCTGATCATCTGTGTGTTTTGGTGTAGTGAGGTTACCGTCTCTACGTCATCTTGATTCCGTATGTCCAAGAGTTCACCTGTTTATTGCGATCGGCTCAACGAGAGTGATCAGCATCCAGCATCAAAGACCGATCTTCGCACGCAGCGATCTTCATCGTCAAGTCTTCAAGCGTTGTAGCTGAGACGGGCAGCGACCTGACAGACGTTAAATCCTACTGTTTCTTTTTGTGCAAAGAACTTTCCACTGCGCAATTCTAATTACAATTTGCATTAACTGTGAGCTTTATTTTAAGTCAAATAAAGATTTATTTTCAATACCATAAACTTTGTCGTTCTTTCTCTTTGTCACGATCACTCTGCTAAAATCCAAGCAACACTGGGTTTATTTTTAATTTTTATTTTGTTAAAATCAGCGTTTTGAGCTCTACAACTGTGCAATTGGAAATTTTTCTCTACCTGTGTATTGCTTACAAAGTTACAAAAAGAACTGGACAAAACCCGTAAATGATTTCAACTGGAAAATTAACAAAGTGAGCATTTTATTGTGTGACATAGTCAGTTGTTCGAAATATTAATTTTTTTTTCTGATCCCTTTTAAGAATACAAGGTCCTTTTTCCCTGTGTCTTCGTGTTGCAAGAGCTCTTCATCTTGCCTTGTGAAGATATGTTCATACTTGACACTTTAGTGATCTATTTAATCCTATGGATGTTATGGATACTTGTTTCCCACCTTAGGTACAAAACCTTCTCTGCGATAGCGAAGTTCGCCATGCGGCCATTAGGCCTAACGCCGTCGAAGTTCTTTTGAAGTGATTTCAAGTTAATAACTGTCAATGAACTCTGTATTTTATTAGAGTTATTGTACTTAATGTATTGAATGATAATATCTAAGATTTGGAATTTGTTTACCCAAATATATTATGTTTTAAAGCCATTTTCTGTGTTAGGCTGTAGTTTGTTGTTGAAATGCATGCTGAGAGGATTCAACTTCGATGCCTACTACAATTGTGTTGTCACTTGGAAATCCGGAAGTGTTGTGAGTACTTCCAGCCTTGCCCCCAGAGGGTGATCCCAGGATTCACTGCGGGATTTGCCGTGAATATAAAAGGGGGAAGTGCGAACCTTGAATTCATGATTTTAACTGAGCTCGAGAAGCATGTTCCAGTGGAAAAGATCACCGTTCATACGGGTAGAGCTGAAACCGTCAAAGTTAAATGTGAAGACGAAGAAACGCACAACAGGTTAGTCTCTAGAATTAAGTCTGATAATATCTTAAAAATTCAGCATCATCAACTGAAGTCGGAGAAGGTCTTGAAATACGTGATACGTAATGTGGATATTACGTATGACCTCGATGACCTCCAAGAAGACCTAAAAAGAGCCAACTACTTCCCGGAAAAATTAATTCGCTTGAGGAAAGCCAAAGGTACATTGATATGCCGATGGTTTTGGTTCTGCTCCCGAACTCCGAACACAACCTGTCATTGTAAAACATAACACATATTGGGCCGCTTGCAGTAACAGTGGAGGCCTTTCGAGGGAACAAGAAGCCACTACAGTGCTACAACTGCCTGTGCTTCGGACACGTATCCATGGGCTGCACGGAGTTTCCTCGTTGTAATAAACGTGCTCAGGGGCACCAGTCAAGAGATTGCCCCAGGATCAAAGGACAAGACCCCCCAAAGTGCATCAGATGTGGTGGATAGCACACTTCAAGTTACACAAAATGTCCAAAATAACCCCAGGTTCAAAGGATGCCTAGTTCTAAAGTGACAGTAGGCAAATCCTATGCTGCTGCTGTGTCTATGCCGGAAGATAAAGGCCTCAACATCAACGACCTACCAGGTATGTATAAGCAATTAGGACGTATCTTTCATCTGTTTTCTAATATAGGCAAAAGTTACCCACAGTTGAGTGGGCTCCTTACGACCAACTAATTTTAGCATGGCTGCACAACGCTATACTGTAATCAACAAAGGTGAGCTTTGGTGCATGATATGGAACACTAGGGGCATTCCCCGAAAGCGTATCGAGTTTCACAATTTTCTGTTAAAGCAACTCATCTCAAACCAAGCCAAGACTTCAAGCTACCTGGCTATTGTGTGTACCGTAAGGATCGAATGCCTTCAAATGCTGCAAGATGTGCTTCTGGGGGCGCTGCGATCATCATTAAGATGGGAATTCAACACCAAGAATTAGTCTCCAAGTCTTATGCAGGTATGGAATCGGCCTCCATCATTATCAATGACGTCTCCTGTGGTGAAGTGAAGTTCGTAGTGCTCTACAATTCACCTAAACATTATCCTGACATTAGTGAGCTTGATGAACTCTTCAGTGGTGACACTCCAGTCATCCTAGCTGGTGACCTAAATGCCAAACACCCAAGCTGGAACTTCAGAACGCAGAATTACAATGGCATGATTCTCTATAGGTACATACAAGGTAGAGATGATATCATCGCTGCTGTACCTGTGGAGGGCACCTACTACTGCGACCACTCCCATAGTAGTGATGTTTTGGACATCTCGCTCTTGAAGGGTTTCTTCAAACCATACAATATCTTCACGATTGATGACCTTTCTTCTGACCACAAGCCTGTGGCATTGAACTTTGACAATGTCGACATAAATTTCCGAGAGGAACTGATACATCATCAAGACTGGAAGCTCTACAAAGATATTCTTAAGGAATATGGCTGCCATCCCGACGTTGCTTACTGTACATAGGACATCAATCAATGTGTTGAAGACATCACCGGATGTATTAACAGTGCTATAGAAGCTTGTAAGTATCCATCAGAGAATAAAGCGAATCATCGAATCCAACTCACTACTGGAATCCAATGCCTAATTTCTGAAAGAAACAAGACTCGTAGACTATGGCAAAGCTATCGTGAACCTTGGCTCAAAACTAAGTATAACAGGCTAGTGCGAAGAGTCCAAGAGGATATAAAAGAGCTTCACGACGCTAGATGGAATGAAAAACTCAAAAAGCTTGTCGGCTTGCGACAATTCCATTTGCAGTATGGTCAGAGCTTTACAGAAGAGGAAGAATGATACTCTTCCTCCACTACGTACTCCACAAGGTGACTATGTCCAAACTGATCAGGACAAGGCCGGAGTCATTGCAGATTCACTGGAAATGCAGTTTGTTACTCCTACCAACAATAAGCCCGAGAGCCTGTCTTTGCGTGTGGAGAAAGGTATTGTCAACTTTGATGAAGTCCCGCAGCATTTAACGAAGTACAACATCGAGGCTGGAGAGATCGCCTACATAATAAGTAAACTGAAAAAGAAGAAGGCTCCAGGAAAAGACAAGGTGAGTAATAACGCCCTTATGAATTTCCCAAAGAACTTTATTGATTTTCTCACCAATATCATTAGCGACTGCTGGAAATTTTCTTATTTCCCTGTGGCTTGGAAGAAATCTATTGTGTTGAGTATCCCCAAGCAGGGGCCAAATCCTGCAATTCCGGTGAGTTACCGACCTATTAGCCTGCTACCCACAATGTCCAAGGTGTTGGAGAGAACGATCCTCGTCAGATTCCAAGATCACTGTCTAACAAATGACCTTTTTCGGGAAGAGCAGTTTGGCTTTCGTGCTGCCCACTCTTGTCCGATGCAGATATGGAGGCTCGTTGAAGACCTGAGCACCCCCCTGAACCTATCCAGATACTGTGGGGTGGTATTCCTCGATGTCAGTAAAACTTTTGACCAACTGTGGCATGAGGGCCTTATCTACAAAACGATCAGAGACGGGTTCCCTGCCGATTTGATTTTGATGGTGAAATCCTTTCTTGATGGCAGATCCTATCAAACCAAAGTTGGAGAAGATCTTTCCACACCCCGTGTTGTAAAGGCCGGTGTCCCTCAGGGCTCTGTCCTCGGGCCTGTGCTATTTAATTACTTTGTATATGATTTCCCGAAACCCGATAATTGTAATCTGTATTTTTATGCGGATGACACTGCCATTATGACATGGGCACACCAGCCGGCTCACGTTATCACTCGGCTGCAATGCGCCTTGAAGCAGTTCGAAGACTGGTTTAACTGCTGGAAGTTGAACCTTAACGTCGGAAAGTGCAAGGCTTTGTACCTCAATAGGAAGCTCAAGCATCCCCCAGATTCTCTGTTCTGTTCAATAAGAAACTGGACTGGGTGGACAACTACAAGTATCTGGGAGTTATCATTGTATCAAGCCTTTCATAGAACCAGCATATGTCCTATGACCCTCATAGAACCAATAATAGCTCTAATGGGTTGCAACAGCGCCCTCAGCATTGACAACAAGTTACTTCCGTACAAATCGATTATCCGGACCATACTCCTCTATGGCATGCCTGCGTGGGCGACTATCTGTAAAACCAGATGGAGTGAACTACAGTCATTCCAGAATGTCACCCTGAGGACCATTGCCCAGCTGGACAGAAGGACAGTGAAAAACCAATCCATCCATTTGGATTTAAACATGGCCCATATCGGAAAGTTTATACAGGATCTCCTTTTGATTATGATACAGAAGATGAAGACTCACGACAATCTTTTGAAAGGGATACTGAAGAACTCAATGAATATGAACTGGCATACGAAGTATCGTAAACCGAGGCACGTTCTTGACATCAATTTTGAAGATTTTAGCAACGTCTCTTTCCCAGACTACTGGAAGATGTGATAATCTTATTTTCCCTTGTATTTTTTTTTATTTCGTTTGTTTTTTGTTTCTGACAATCGTCAATCTTTCTTTCTTTTTTGTATAATATGGAAGACCGCTTGGGTTGGTTAGGCTTCTTGACTACCTCAGTGTATTTCATTTGGAGTTTATTCTGGTTGGATGAGCTTTGTGAAAGCTCTGCTTTCGTCCCATCCTAACAAATGTACACTTCACTGTTCGATTGTCGATTGTCCTTGAATTCATTCCAGAATCAGGTCTCATCGAGTAAACATGCGTCTTCGTTTTCTCCTTTGTCAGTCGAGTTCAGCCCCACCCAGTATGTAAGGTAGCTATAACTGTTAAATTTTGCATTTTCTTGCTTAGTCATTTTATATTTTGGATACCTCTATTTTATTGTGACTATCATATTGGAGAATTGTTATTATGTTGTTATGCTATGGGAAATCTTTAATGCTACTAATGGGATGTTTGAATTTAAAGAAAATATTATTTCTAGATTAAGCTTGGAGCATATGTTTTGCAACTTGACTCTATTGTAAATAAGCCTAAGGGAATTTTCTTATTGTAGTTCATGTGATTTTAAGAGTTGAATTGAATTTTGATGCCTATCTTGTATTTAGAAGTAATGTATATCATAGTCTTTTGTAAATATTAAATCTTGTCTATCAAATCCTAAAACCTTGACCAAGTCTGTTTCATTATTCCGAAAAATTTCACAACCCATATACCACAAGTGGCCCCCGAACAGGGACTGTGAAATTCGAGAAATAATGGAGGATGATAATAATAATGCTGAAGTAAGAACAGCTGAGGGTAATGTCTCTGCCATGTCGGGATTCACTAATTTGATCCCCACGTTTTCTGGCAATGATAACTCGATTGATTTGGAGGGTTTCTTTTGTGCCATTGACAACGTAGCTGTATTAGCTGGCTGGAGTGAAGAGATTAAGACTAATCCTTTGAAGGCCAAGCTTAAAGGGACAGCGGCACGCAAGTTTAATGAACTGCAGCTGTATAAAGTAGACGATTGTAACAAACTTAAGGAGAGATTGGTCAGGGTCATGGGAAAAAGGATGGATAAGAAAGATGTCATGAGGGATTTCTTTTTGGCTCAACAAGGAAAGAGGGAAAGTGTGGAGGAATTTGCCGCCCGTTTGGAACACCTGTGGGATAAGTTAGTTGAGTGTGAACCCAATATGACTCCTCAAAACAGCCTGATACATTTGAGAAGGCAGTTGAAGAGGCCATTAAATCAGAGGCCCTAGAGATTAAAACCAGTATCAGAAACTGTAATGTCGGGGAAACCAAAGAGGTGCGAGATTGAATAGAGGCTCTCGAGAATCTCGTGTTACATCAGGGTAAGATGTTAGAATTAAAGGAGAAAGATAGGGACAATAATCAAAAGATTATGCAGGATCTAGTAGAAAAATTGGGATCTCTCGAGGTTAAACCAGAGGAAAAAATAAGGAGATCTGGTTACAGGCCTAGAAGTGGGAACTGTTATCACTGCGAGGAGCAGGGACATTATGCAAGATTCTGTAGAAATAAGCCTTTAAACTAGATAGAGCCGATCCTGCAGACCAGTATGATTCAGCTTGGGTAGATAAGGTAGTGAATCTGGTCATTTTAAGAAGCCCTAAAGATGGATTATATAAAGTTAAGCTAAGAATTGAGGACCTTTACATAGTGGCTCTAATTGATACGGGCTCTCAGGTATCTATAATTGATGAAGGGGCTGCGGAGAAGCTAGGAGATAAGGTAACATGGGAGAATATATCTATTTTGATTAAAGGGATAGGAGGGCAAATTCAAAATATAAATCATGCTATATGGGCCAACATTCATTCTGAAGAAGGGATCTCTGGATATCGAAAGTTTGTTTGCATGGATTTAAAGGGGAGAGGATACCAAGCCATCCTGGGTACTGATCTAATTAAGAGCATAATAATAGAATGTAATAGTGTGCAAAGCCATTCCCAGCAGGAGAGCATATTGGATGAAAACAAAAATTGCTTACTCGGTAAACTTATCGATGCTTATGCCGATTGCTTTGGGGAGGAGGTGGAGGTATTGAACGGGTTAAAGGATGTAATGGTGGACTTTGAGATTGATAAAACAAATCCAGTCTTTGTCAGGCAATACCCCATACCTCAAAAACACCTGGCTTCATTTAGGAAGCGTATTGATCAGTACAAAGAGGCAGGCATTATCGAACCCAGCAAATCCCGTTGGAACTCTCCTGTATTTATAGTACAAAAGGATAACGGCGATATACGTATGACCCTAGACTTAAGAAAGGTTAACAGCATCACACAGGGACTGGATTTTCCCATGCCCAGACCTCATGAGATCTTCCAGAGCCTTAATGGAAAGGTGTATTTTTCAGTGCTGGATCTCAATTCTGGATATTTCCAGATTCCTCTTGCTGAACATCTGCGTGAGTGTTACGCGTTCCAGATGCCTTGGGGAAAGTTTCAATTTACCAGGCTTCCTCTGGGTGGGAAAAACTCGGCCTCTGCATTTCAGAGCTAAATGTCAGATATTCTTGGTGAATACTTAGGGAGGGGACTATATGTGTTTCAAGACGACGTTCTGATTTACTCGGATTCTTTCGAAGAGCATTTGACTCTACTAGAGTGGGTGTTAAAAGTCTTCAAAGCGAAAAACTTGATATTGAAAAGATCAAAATGTTCCTTTTATGTTCCCAATGTCAAGTATCTGGGACACATCATCTCAGGAGAAGGTATAAAACCTGATCCTGGAAATGATGAGCACATCAAAAGGATTCCCCCCCCCCCGTGGGGGGTTAAGGGAGTGTGATCCCTGTTAGGGGCTATAAACTTCTATCGTCCTTTCGTTAATAATTTATCAAGACACCTTACTGCCCATCACCAATTTGACCAAGAAGGGAGTCAGATTTAAATTGTCCGAAGAGTGTCAGGAGGCATTTGGGAAGGTAAAGAGGTTCCTTAGCAGTCAGCTGGTACTGGTCCCACCTGATTATGGGAAGGAATTCGTCCTATTTACTGATGCTTCTATTGGGGCGACTGGAGCCGCACTTCATCAAATCAAAGATGGGTATCTCAGGCCTATAGCCTTCTACAGTTATAAGTTAAATAAGGCTCAGTTAAACCATAGTACCAAAGAAAAGGAAGCTCTGGCCATCCTTATGGGGCTCAGACCGTTCCGTCACATTATTCTGGGCTTTCCGGTGATCGTTCGGAGTGATCATAAACCTCTGGCATTTATTAAAAATTTAAAGCACTCCAATCAGAGATTGCTTAGATGGTCGTTAGAACTGGAAGAGTACAATCTGGAAGTAGAACATGTAAAAGGGGAGGACAATGGGAATAGGTGATCTGTTATCTAGGTTGCCAGCCAAAGAAGTCCAGGCTGTTATCCAGTTAAACAACCGAATACTGATAGCTAAAATCGTAGACTCTCAACATGATGATCCATTCATGTCCCCACTGGTAAATAAAGGAGAAAGCAGAAGGGTTTTTTCGTTCAAGACAAGGCACTAATGAAGAAGGGTCCTCATGATCAAAACAAATTGTGTGTGGGTGGATCAATGCGACAGGAACTCAGTGAGAGGGCCCATTCGGGTAACTTAGAAGGTCATCAAGGGGTTGGTCGGACTCTCAAGTCGCTCAGAAGGTGGTATTTTTGGCCCAATAAGGAGGGGGATGTTAAAAATTTTCTCAAAAATTGTCGGATATGCGAACAATGTAAGCTTGTCAAAGGAAAGGCTCCTTTCCAGGAGGGGTTATCCGCCTCATTTCCTTTCCAAAAGGTATCGGTTGGCCTTATAGGCCCGTTACCTCATAGGCTATACTGGAGCGGATTGTCTGTAGATATGGTATACCACAGGAGTTAATCTCGGATAGAGGGGCCAACTTCACTTCTGAGTTACTTAGAACTTTATGTGAACACCTGAATATTGATCTACATCATACTACAGCCTACAGACCGAATTCCAACGGTCTTGTAGAACGTCTTAATCAATCAATTACTGACATTTTGAGGATCTTGTGTGACGATGATTCTAGGAACTGGGACGAGAGACTACAGGAGGCCTTGTTTGCTGTGCGCACAAACCCTAACAGTAACACAGGGGAAGCACCTGCCTTTCTCCTGTCTGGCTTTGACCCAGGAACTATACTGTCTTGGGAAGAGGGGTTTGAGGAGAATGTCTCTATTCAAAATTACCACTCTGAATTGGTGGCCAGGCTCGCAAAAACTAGGGAAAGAGCAGAAAAGCTAAGTCAGGAGAATAAAGCCAAAGGGGTAGCTCATAGGAATAAGTATAGAGGAAAATTGCAATCATATGCTCTGGGAGAAAGGGTTTGGATGCTACGTAAAGGGGGAAGGAAAAACAAACTGGGACACAGATACTTGGGCCCTTTTCGTGTAAGAAAAATTATCTCCAATGTTAGTTACGAAATTGAGGGCATTTGGTAGAGAGACTGGCAAGTTGTGCACATTGACAGGCTAAAACCTTGCTATGGGACCTACACCAAAAGACAACCATATAGGAGAATAGGAAAGGGCAGGATAGCTGATGAGGAGGAGTCCGACATTGAAGAGGAAGGCTCGAAGCCTGGGTCAGGGAAGACATGCACCTGACCACAATAGGCCTGTACAACGCCAACCTGACCCTGAAGGAGAGGAGCCCGAGGAGCAATCCCATCCACCCATGGAACAGATGCCTGACCCGGAGATTGAGGGACCAGAAGCCAGCATCGACGGAAGCTCAGGAACCCACCAAATTCAGGATATTGAGGAACACCAAGATGCCCACGACCCTGAGGCTGATCAGGAACCATCAGATGGAGAAAGCCATTACTCCTTAAGAAGAGGACCCAGACTGGATTACTGACGTTTACACTCGGAAGGACACTAAAGAAGGGTTTTTCTCTCTGAGGGAAAGATGTGTGACATAGTCAGTTGTTTGAAATATTAATTTTTTTTTCTGATCCCTTGTAAGAATACAAGGTCCTTTTTCCCTGTGTCTTCATGTTGCAAGAGCTCTTGATCTTGCCTTGTGAAGTTATGTTCATACTTGACACTTTAGTGATCTATTTAAGCCTATGGATGTTATGGATATTTGTTTCCCACCTTATGTACAAAACCTCCTCTGCGATAGCGAAGTTCGCCATGCGGCTGTTAGGCCTAACGCCGTCGAAGTTCTTTTGAAATGATTCCAAGTTAATAACTGTCAATGAACTCTGTATTTTATTAGAGTTATTTTACTTGATGTATAGAATGATAATATCTAAGATTTGGAATTTGTTTACCCAAATTTATTATGTTTTAAAGCCATTTTCTGTGTTAGGCTGTAGTTTGTTGTTGAAATGCATGCTGGGAGGATTGAACTTCGATGCCTACTACAATTGTGTTGTCTCTTGGAAATCCCGAAGTGTTGTGAGTACTTCCAGCCTTGCCACCAGAGGGCGATCCCAGGATTCACTGCGGGATTTGCCGTGAATATAAAAGGAGGCAAGCGCGAACCTTGAATTCATTCCAGAATCAGGTCTCATCGAGTAAACAGGCGTCTTCGTCTTCTCCTTGGTTAGTTCGAGTTCAGCCCCACCCAGTATATAAGGTAGCTATAACTGTTAAATTTTGCATTTTCTTGCTTAGTCGTTTTATATTTTAGATACCTCTATTTTATTGTGACTATTATATTGCAGAATTGTTATTATGTTGTTATGCTATGGGAAAACTTTAATGCTAGTAATGGGATGTTTGAATTTAAAGAAAATATTATTTTTTGATTAAGCTTGGAGCATATGTTTTGCAACTTGACTCTATTGTAAATAAGCCTAAGGGAATTTTCTTATTGTATTTCTTGTGATTTTAAGAGTTGAATAGAATTTTGATGCCTATCTTGTATTTAGAAGTAATGTATATCATAGTCTTTTGTAAATATTAAATCTTGTCTATCCAATCCTAAAACCTTGACCAAGTCTGTTTCATTATTCCGAAAAGTTTCACAACCCATATACCACAATTGCAGATGCTTTGCTTTATTAGCCGCTTCTTCCAAAAATACATTTAGTTCTGTCTTATAATAATTTTTTATTATTTCATTGTATGAACATAATATCTTGTAACCTCCCACCCATCATGCCAATCACTAGGTCTTGCTGGGGAAACCTTATATGGGCCGGCCGCCCATCGCTTCCCCAACGCCGATGCCACTTGCTTGATATCGTTGCTTATCGTCGACTGTGGCAAGTAGGCCTATATCGCCGTTTACGATTTGGAAGCACCCTTAAACATAAAATTTATATATTTGAAAGAGAGAGTAACTTACTATTTTTTCTCAAATCTAATAGAGATTTCTTTAATCTATTTATTACACAAAAATAGTTTATTTACTTTTGCGAAGAAACGCAAGGTGATGAAAAGCTGAAAAACGCGGGGATCTCCCTCCCCCTTTGTCCCGCGTTCCACTAATGCTGTCGCCGATTTCCCTGATAACTGATACTGATACTGATACAACAGTTTCTTTTGATATTTCTACTTGAACTGTTCTTGGTCTAAACGCTCCATAGATTAATGCGATCTCACAATCGCATTTCCGGAGGAGATCTGAACGATGTCGACTACGGCACTGCCTTTCGAAGCGAGCGAGGTCGTCCATTTTGAATTTACTCGCTCTGAGGAGAAAACGCTACCTTAAAATGCTGAGGAGAAATCTGGCCTCACACATCGAAATTTTGCCGTAGTGAAGACGGTAAGGAGAGTTTGAACCTTGAAACTGGATATTCAAGGAACAAACCTTCCTTACCTCAACCTTAAACCCGAAGGATGATACCACCCTTAATATTATTATTGCATAAAATCATTATTAATTGCAGTGTTGCAGGACTTTTGTCACAAGATTGACTTGTTGCAGAACTTTTGTCACACACTTGCTTTTTCATTTCTTCTAAGTTTGTGAGAAATAAAATGTTTATTTTTCCTGCTTATTTTTTTTCTATGTAACAATAGGCGTAGAATCCATTCAATATAGTATTGATGTCGTAACCCTAACATATATTTTATAACTATCGCTAAAATGTAGAAGCGCGCGCACAAAATCGAATGTTGCAGGATTTTTGTCATGAGGTTGTATTTTTATCACTTGCTTTTAAACAATTGTCATGAGGTGTTTCAAAATTATGTACAATAAATTTAGTGACATATTCTTCAGGTCAAAAGAAAACGAAAATGTTCTATAGCACTTTGTCTGGAAACGATTTGTTTGCGAGTAATCCAATATCATACAGTAGGGAAGCACGGTATTTAGCGGACGATATTTTAGCAGTTCCAGCGTTTCGACCCAACACTAAGTTGAGTGGTTTGTTCCATTTAAACCTACTTTAGGGTTGTTCCATTAGTTGTGTACGGTTGTTTCCATTACTGTAGTTTCACTACTGTACATCCACTAGGAATATCAATTTCAGAACGTTTGCGTGCTATGACATACGAATTACGATTTACGTAAAAAAAAGTCATGTACACGTATTCTAGTGCAGAATACACTGACATGCACCTAATGTATGGAAGCAAGAAGACTCTACCAAGAACGCTTTCCGAATAGACGTTTGCCAAATAACCGAACATTTGTATCTGTCGACAGACATTTGAGGGAGCGTGGTTCCTTTGGCCGTCAAACAGGATAAGGGCGGCCTGTAGCACATTCTCCGGATGAGAAGGATTTGATAATTGACATCATACATGATGAACCACAGACAAGCACGCGTCGTCTTTCTTCCATGGTACACATTCCGCACTCATCTGTTTGGCGCATTCTTCACCGTCAGCTTTTGCATCCATACCACCTGCAACTGGTTCAGGCACTGAACCCAACAGACTATCCACACCGACAACGATTTTGCCAATGGATACAACGTCGTGATGCTGCAGGCCCTAGTTGTCTCAGCCAGATACTTTTTTACAGACGAAGAAACCTTCACCCGGACAGGAATCGTAAATTCTCACAACCAGCACCGTTGGGCAGATGCTAACCCGCATGTTACCAGAGCTCGAGCGCATCCAGAGCGTTTCTCCGTGAACATTTGGTGTGGAATTGTGGGAAATAACTTAATTGGCCCCTATGTGTTGCCACCACGATTGACTGGGCGAACGTATCTTTTGTTTCTGCAGAATGCATTGCCAGAATTACTGGAAGATGTTCCTCTTTTGATAAGATCTAACATGTGGTTCATGCATGATGGCGCTCCAGCACATTTCAGCCATGTTGTGCGAGCACACCTTAATGCTGCATACACGAATCGGTGGATAGGTCGAGGTGGACTGGTAGCCTGGCCTGCATGATCACCCGACCTTAATCCCTTGGACTTTTTTCTGTGGGGTCAAGTGAAAACGATCGTCTACAGCACAGAAGTTCCTAACATTATGGATCTGCGACAACGAATTGAAAATGCATGCCAAACCGTTCGTAATGCTGGCGACAAACTCTTCCATGACATCAGACGGTCGCTCATGCAATGAGCCGAAGCGTGCGTGCGAGCTGGTGGCGGGCACTTTGAACAATTCCTGTAATTTGGAGCCACGGGTTTAGCTGGCTGTATCGCGTAAATAAATCGTTTCCAGACAAAGTGCTATAGAACATTTTCGTCTTCTTTTGACCTGAAGAATATGTCACTAAATTTATTGTACATAATTTTGAAACATCCTGTATAGTTCTTATCTGCAAATTGTTTTATAATTCGATTTGGTTTTAGTTTACATATACTATGTTATTAGTAGTGAAATATTAAAAATAAATTAAAAGAAATAGATACACAAATTTAATGCAAATACATTAACTTTAAATTGGTTAATTACATACGGAATATAATTACACACTGATATCTCTAACTTAATTAATTTATATCACATGTTTTTGAGAATAGTTATGCAATTTTCTATTTTAAAAATTAAAATTTATTGGTTAAAATAGTAATTTAAAAAATCTATTTTACAACTGGTTAAGAATGCAATTTTAAAAAAATACAAATTTAATACAAAATTACTTGATTTGGTTTTTTATAAGACGATTAATACCGGTGGTATTAATCATCCTGGGTATTAGTTTACTCCAAATTTGATCACTCGATCTGGTTTTAGTTTTTCTCATCATATGCCATTTTTCACTTTTTCCACTGGCTTTTTGTGGGTGAGAAAAGTGACAGGAAATTAGAGGAAAAAGTGAATTCACTTTGAATTCTCGAACGCCATGAATCCACCAGTGGTGGTTTCTCGAACGACAAAGTGGAAAAACTGAGAAAAATGGCTGTTTCGCGAACACACCCATAATTGTCACCACTTCGCAAACTTAATGAATAATCGCCATTTTTTGCATAAGCATATTAATTTTATTTGCTCATATTCAGCACAATTAATAAATTGCTTATATGACTCAAATTTTCTCCGCGTCAAAAACGGATAATCTTGTCAGTAAAATTAAGTAAAATTTTATTATTCTTATTTTTAATAATATTATTCTTATGACTTAACTTTTCAAGGATAAAACTCGTTAGACTGAACCAGAAAAAGTAAACTCGGTTTTGTTTTTTTTACTAATACACAGGTTTAGATTAATCTAATAACCACGGTTATGGTAAAATAGTTATTCGTTGGATATTCAGTGCGTCACATAATTATATGACCACCCATATTTTCCCTTGTCTGCAAGAAACAAAATAAAATAATTAAAACATTGTCACTGTATCAGAATCTCACAACTATTATTTATTGTTTCCAAAGAAAATAATAAAAAACATACAACAACAAGAATGAGAATTTATAAAAATAGGAATTAAGCTGCCTCATAAGTATAGGACCAGCATCACTTAATGCCGTTTTTCGAGCATAAAAATTAACAAAGCAGTGATTAATCAGTCAATAAATGACACTGGTGATTACCTAATAGGGTTGCCTCCACATATATAAATTTAAAATTGGCAAAATTAATAAAGGCCATCTTCATTAAATAAAATATGACCAGTGGATATGACTAATAAAAATTCAACAATTAAATAAATGTACATTTATAAAATTTCATTTACGGTTAATGAATGTAATTTAAAATGTATTAAAAATAATTACACATAATTTGTACAATATCTACAAAAAGTTTTTTAAAAATTTCTGAAAATAATTTTAAATAATAAATATTAATTAAAAATACAAATTAGATAAAAAATAAGGTATAATAAACAAAAATAATTAATCTAATTCAAAATAAAAAGCTGACGTTTCGGATAGAGCCTATCCTTTATCAAAGCAAGAGGATAATTCTCTAAAAGCAAATAGAATATTAGAGAATTATCCTGAAGTTATGAAAGT